>CAWVPI010000075.1:0-11314 GCA_963931975.1 Cataclysta lemnata
AGTCAGATTTATCTGGAATTCCTAACATTTCAGCCCAGCGATCATCACTAGGAATCTCAATAATCTTTTCTGTTTCTTGGCTGGAATTTGGATATTCACATGCCTCTTGGCTGTAACTAGGGTATTCACAGACCTCACTCTCCCTGTCCTCCACTTCCATGTTGGACTCGGTTGTTACTGGTAGCTGTTGATTAGAATTAGACAATTTCACCATTTGATCAATATGTCTATTCACTACCACACCGTCGTTTGTTTTAATTTTATAATTAGATGGACCATTCTTAATTATTATTTTACCCGGTAACCATCTCGGCCCATTGCTGTAGTTACGATACATCACTTGTTGACCAATAATAGCTTCTCTAGTTTTTTTAGAAGCATTGTCTAAAATTTGCTTCTCTATTTTTTTGTGTTGTATATTGTCAGGATGTATCGTATCCAACAAAGTGCGTAAGCGCCGATTCATCAACAACTCGGAAGGACTTCGTTGTGTAGCAGTACACGGTAGTCCAAGTAGCATGTTCGGTATTTTTACTTCCCATGAAATGTCCTCCATTTTCTTTAACTTGTCTTTAACAGTCTGTACCATCCTCTCGGCGAGCCCATTCGTTGCAGGGTGATATGGAGCTGTAGTCACTTGCTGAATATTATTAGCCTTAAGGAATTGTTTCATTTCATTGGATACGAACGATGTCCCGTTGTCGGATACTAACGTCTCACAGAGACCATGAGTAGCGAACATCTTTCTGAGATGTCGAATTACCGTCGTAGAAGTAGTGTTGTTGACTACAAACACTTCTGGCCACCTGGAATATGCGTCGACAGCTATCAAAAAGAATTTGTTTTGAAACGGCCCGGCAAAATCTACATGCACCCTAGACCAAGGTCTCGTCGGTGTTACCCACACATGGCTGGATTTCGGTGGTGCATGTCGATGCTCCAAACACATCAGGCAGCTACCTACCATTCTTTCAATATCCTCATCGAGTTGTGGCCACCAGACGTAACTCCTGGCAAGGCTCTTAGTCTGGACGATGCCCGAGTGTGTGCGGTGCAGCGCCTGCAAGGCAGTATGTCGCATTGGCGCCGGAAGCAGTACTCTGTTGCCTACAAGCAAGCATCCGGCCTGCAAAGACAATTCAGTGCGTCGTAGCCAGTACGGGCGAAGATCAGCGTCCAATACTCGAGTGGGCCATCCGCGTTGCACATAGTGGATCACTTTTAATAGATTTTTATCTTTTGCAGTCTGGTTCGCAATCAGTTCGGCATCAAATGGAAACTCTTCCGGTTTCTCTGCCATTAACAAGATTTCTTGAAGTTCTTCCTCAATTTGTTCTGGTACTGGTTGGGGCCAGCGACTTAATCCATCGGCATTACCTATCTGTGATCCCGGTTTATAAACAATGTCATAACTGTGTGACGTCAAAGCGATTCCTATTCGTGTGAGACGTGGTGACAACATGTTGGGCATAGGTTTTCTAGGGTTGAAAATTCCCAGGAGAGGTTTGTGATCGGTCACTATCGTAAATGATCTTCCTGTAAGATAATTGTGAAACTTCTGAATACCGAACATGATGGCCGTAGCCTCTTTGTCTAATTGGGAATATCTACGTTCATGTATATGTAACGTTCTCGAGCTCATCGCTATAGGTCGCTCCTGTTGATCTTCCATGACATGAGCTAATACAGCTTAGGAGCTGTATTAGCTCATGCGCCATATTCAGAACTGTCACATGTTAAAATTAACGGTTTTTGTAAATCGTAATGAGCTAACGTCAAGTCGAATGTCAGTAAACGTTTTGCTTCATCGAATGCCTTCTGCTCCCGTTCTGTCCAGTGCCACTGCTGCGTTTTATCCAGCAACCTATGCAATGGTTCCAGAATCGTTGATTTTTGGGGTATAAACCGCTCATAAAAATTATACAATCCCAAGAAAGCTTGTAATTCTTGTTTGTTTTTAGGTTCTGGTGTTTTCACAATAGAATCCACTTTGCTCGGCGAGGGATGAATACCTTCTGAATCAATGACAAATCCCAAGAATTCTACTTTTTCTTTAGCAAATTTGCATTTATTTTTATTAAGACGTAATCCTGCATGCTTCACTCTTTCCAACACATCATCAAGTCGGTCACACATCTCCTTCGGCGTGCTGCCACACACAATAATATCGTCGATTAGTACTGCTACACCTGATATTCCCGCTAGCAACGCCGTCATTAATCTTTGGAATATGCCAGGACAAGCCTTCACACCAAACGCGAGTCTATGTACCGTATACAATCCTTTACATGTATTCAAGGTAAGTAGCTTGGCCGTGTCTTCCGTCACCACCACTTGTGTATATGCTCTGTCTAAATCTAGGGTGGTGAAGAACTTTCCTCCAGCAATGGTAGCAAACACCTCATTGGCAGTAGGCATAGGATACGTATCCGCCTCTGTAGCTTGGTTAACTGTACTGCGGTAGTCACCACACAATCGGATATCTCCTGATTTTTTCACTATCGGTACTACCGGAGTACCCCATTCTGAAAAAGATGTAGGCTGTAAGACGCCTTCTGATACCAAACGATCTATTTCCTTCTCTACTCTGGCTTTTATAGCAAACGGTACCGGGCGTGCTTTTAAAAACTTTGGCGTGGCTCCCGGTTTTAAGTGAATGGCTATGGGCTGTCCTCGGTAGGTACCAAGACCATCCTTGAATACCTCGCTATGCTTAGAAATAATTCTGTCAGTCTCTTTCAAATCTGCATCTGACATAAAGTGGATGTTCAGAGTGATATCTAGCGGTGCGAACCAATCACGGCCCAACAAATTTGGACCATCGCCCTTAGCGACGATGACATCGAGATCACGTTCCAGTCCCTCGAAACCCACTTGCAGCTTAACCTGTCCGAGAAGTGCTACCGGTGTGTCTGTCCACGTGCGCAGCGAAAGTGGAGTGGGGCGCAAAGCATGCGGTGGCACACGAGATTTTAGATTACGCCAAGTACGCTCATTGATGATCGAGAAACTAGCACCCGTGTCTACTTGCAATCGTGTGAGTATTCCCTGCAGCGCAACTTCCACCTCGTACGGGGGCACCCGACCCGAACTTTGCACAGTATATATGCCATTCAATCGCTCGTCATCTTCATCAATATTATGTAGGCTTTTATTGTGTGCCTTCTTCTTTTTAGTGATGCATACTTTCTCTAAATGTCCCTTTTTATTACAATATCGACACACTGTGTTAATAAAACGGCACTCGCCCCCGTGACGATCTCCACAGCGATAACACAAACGAGCTCCCGCCCGCGGTTGTACCGCGTTGATATCCATAGGCTCCGGTTCCGTAGTGGCGGGGCCGGGGGCTCCAATGACGCGCGACCCGCCGTGGCCGAAGTTAGTCACTCCGCTTTGTATCATTTTAACATCTTTGCCCGCACTCTCGGATGATAACAATGCATCAACAACATCTTGATAACGTAAATTGTCCTTTTTTAATAATTCATACTGCAGGCTATGGTCACTCATTCCACAGACAAGTCTATCACGTAACATACGCTCCAAGTCTACGAAATTACAATTCGAACAAATCCTTCGCAATTGAGCGATGTATTCTGACGCTGTTTCACCCGGTTTTTGGTCACGTTTATAGAATTTATACGAGGTCGAAATTTCATTAGGTTTCGGACTATAATGTTTCGTTAATATAGATTCAAGCTCACTGAAAGACACTTCACTTGCTTTTTTAGGCGTAATTAACGCGAGAAATGTTTCAAACACTTGAGAACCACACACTGTAAAAAAGTTAGCCCTTTTATCACTTTCCAATACAATGCCATTTGCTTCAAAACAAAATTTCAATCTGTCTATGTAATTGTCCCAATTGTCTGATTGTGGGTGAAACTCTGGAAATTTCACTGACTTTTTATCCATTTTAAATAGTTTTCACTTCTCATGCTCTGAAAGTGCTTATTTGTGCAGGATATAGGCTGCACAAAATCGATTTTTGTGCTCTAGAGCATTAACGTATCTACTCATAAATGTGTCTCTATTAAGGCAAAGAAAGTGAGCAATGCAGCCAAACACAATAAGAAATTCAGAGATAGAATTTGTTATTTTATTATTTACTTAAATTTATTTGCCTAATGCGTTTTTTAAGACATAATTTTAATTTATGTAGGTACGGTAGGTTATTAAATTAACTTAAGAAAATTATTATTTCAAAATTAATTTAATACTTGGCTGTATAGGTCTGCAGCCCAAGCCTAATACCAATGGGAAAAACAATTTCCTTCATTATTCAAAATTGTACTAATTTTAGTTTGAATTTTATGAAATGTTATGATAAACTACTGTATTATTTCCTCGCAATCGAAGTGAAAAGCAGAGTTTCTACCTCGTCCACAAAACCATTTTTATCCTCGACATTACTATCAGCCCTCGCCTTCGGCTCGGGCTGCTAAAAGTCTCGGACAAAAATGATTCGTTTTGTGCACTTGATGGAAAATCTACTATTTAAACACTCGTCGCCACTATTATGTTCCAATAAAACAACCAATAATGTTACTGGTCTTTATTATGCTAGGTAGCAGAACAGAATGAATCAATTATGAAAATAGTAAAAATATTAACCTACCCTACATATCCTACCCACTTTATTACACTGTACTAAGTTATTGAATAATAACTAAGACATGTAGACTTTCCATATATATCACAAGAACCTACCAGAAAGGCTCTGAAGAGCATCTATGAAGATATTAATCATATTATTGTAACATAATTTTTCATGCTCCATTTTTTTATGGTGGAATGTGTTAAATTTCCTTTGCTTGTGTTGTTGATGACAGTTCCCATTTCTGCTCGAAAGATGTTTGACTCACTTGTCAATGTTAAGCAAAGGAAATTTAACACATTCAGTCACAAAAACATGGAAAATTAAAAATTATGTTATCTACAATATTAAGATTCATAGGTGTGAAGACTCTGCAATTGAAATAAAAAATTCGCTATAGCAAGTATTTTAACAGAGACCCTGTACAAAGAAAATTTAACAGTTGTATTGTCTTTTCTTGTAATATTAATTAATTTCAGTTGTGTTAATTTTTGTCTAATAGTGTTCCCACTGCGGGAGTACAGGCCTCTCCTGCTGCACATAGAAATGTATAACAACAAAATGTATACCTTTACAAAATGTATTACTTATTTTTCTTCTAATATAACAAACAATACTTACTTGTCAATGTATTCCAAGTTGTATCCTCTATTATTAATTTAATATTATTTCTGGTTTTAGTTGACAATCATTCTAAGGCATTAACTAATAAAGATAACTTAAACATGGGCCTGACTATTGGCAGATAAAGTTTCAGAAGAAACTGTGGTAAATACTATATTAACTTATTTCTTACTCTGCTTACCTTTATACTGGCTGCCTTGTTGACATGGAATATATGTATAGCTGTAGTGGAAGTGGCTGTCTGCACCTCAGAAAAGAATCTATCAAAACTCCATATCCTGTGAGGGTCCACTTCCAGAAGACCCGCCAATAAGGGAGTAACTAGCTTCCTTAGCCCCACACTCAGCTGGCAGTGTGATGGAAGATCTCGTGCCCAATCTATGGGGCCATTCTCTGTTGTTTGAGTTCCCTGTATTGCAAAAAGTATTCTTAGATAATCTACAACAATAACAAAACAAACAAGTGTACACTAAGTCAACATCATTACTTTGTAAAAAAAAAAATTGTGAGAATCTCTCAGTGGAGATTTACCCCCGAATACAGAAATGCTATTCAAAGTTTAAGTCCCGCTTAACAATAAAATATAGTCAAAATTGACGTTTTTCCATACAAATTCTGACAGGTAGTGTCCACTTAACTTTTTAAGCAGTCCCCTAAATTTGAGTAGCGTTTCTGTATTCGGGGGTTAGTGTTCTATGTAGAGTATTCATTACAGTGTGAAGTGTTTTCTAACCAAAACTTACTGCAATGACTCCTGATGCCTTTTTAGTTGTAATATAAAACATGGTTTCCTTATTTCTCCTTCCTCCATATGGTCTAAATGGCAATTGGCCTGTAGCAACATGGTACAGAGTGACCCCAATAGACCATAAGTCAACAGTGGCCCCAAAGCTCTTGCCCACCGGCTTTCTGAGAACAGCCCTCTCGTACATGTCGGGATGGAGGTACTCCTCAGTGCCATACAGAGACACAAATTGTTCTTCTTCTTGCAGCTCCCTTGCTGCCCCAAAGTCTGTCAATTTGTATGTGGTTGTCCCGTCTTCATTGATGTACTTCATTATATTACCTGGTTTCAAATCTCTGTGCACCAAATTATTGTCTCTCAGATGTTTCATGCCCGCTGTGAGGTGTTCCAGCACAAGCAGGAACTCCTGCTCCTGCAGCCCGTACGTATTTTCCGGGTCGTCGAGAATGTTGAACAGGCTGCCGCCTGTGCACAGCTCCATTACGATTACCTTGCCACGGCCCTCTTGTTCTTCTTCTATGGCCAGTAGTTTCACTATGTTTTCATGTTTCACTTTTTTGAGCACTTCGAACTCCCGCATCTGAACATCATGAGGCCTCATATGGCTGAGTTGGTTGAATGTCTTCACAGCCACTGGCTCTCCATTGTTTTTGTTGACGCCTTGGAAAACAGCACCAGTGGCACCTTTTCCGAGGACGCTTGTTGTGCACCACACATAGTTCTCAGAACCCCGTAAGAAAGACATTTCTGGGTGCTTTAATATTCAAGAGATTAACAAAACTTACTACTTATATTAGTAAATTAAATTCTTATCTATTTCACCTTTCTAACAAATTGATTTATGTGTCTATTGATATGTTTATAAATTCTAAAGACTATTGCCCAAATTTTAGAGACTTTATATTACTGACTATGTTTATCAAATTAAGTTACAAATTAAAATTAATGTATTTATTTTTATAAAACTAATTAAAGCTGAACTGAAGAGAAAATATTTTATTTTCTTCTAGCAGTCTCGCTCTAACTCCCAAAGAGAATACAATACTACGTAAGACTAACTCCCACCAAAAATCCCGAGACAAAACACTCACTCGCACTCACTGTCTGTCAAACTGTCAAGTGTACAATTTTTTTTTTAGTTAGTTTTAAATTCTCCCTATATTTTAGGGAAGGCAAAGGGTCTAGCCCATACAGCCAAGTCTTTAGTGTATATTTTATCTGTAGTCTTATGAAATAATGAGTGGGTGAAATGTATGAATGAAATGAATTTTACGTTAAAATATGGGTGTCACACATTTTAACGCACCAAGGGAGCGCTTGGAGCGAATTTAATGGTAACAGAGTTCATGATGGTGCCTGATGAGGTGGACAAAACAACTTTTTAAAGTAGTCTTCACCACAACATCAAACACATCATGAGACTTATTTTCAATGATTCTGTATAATTGCACATCAACACGGATGCTTGTGCATCAAAATAACACCACTTTCACTGCACAAAATCCACTCTGTAACAATTTTTGAATTAGGGAAAATAAATCTGACTGACACCACGAAACGCGCCAAACACTCCCTTTTTTTTTAATTCTCCCTATATTTTAGGGAAGGCAAAAGGTCTAGCCCATACAGCCAAGCCTTTAGTGTATATTTTATCTGTAGTCTTATGAAATAATGAGTGGGTGAAAAGTATGAATGAAATGAATTTTACGTTAAAATATGGGTGCCACATATTTTAACGCATCTAGGGAGTGCTTGGCGCGAATTGAATGGTAACAGAGTTAATGATGGTGCTTGATGAAATGGATAAGACCACTTTTTATAGTGATCTTCACCACAACATCAAACACATCATGAGACTTATTTTCGATGATTCTGCATAATTGCACATCAACACGGATGCTTGTGCATCAAAATAACACCACTTTTACTGCACAAAATCCACTCTGCAACAATTTTTGAATTAGTGAAAATAAATCTGACCGACACCACGAAACGCGCCAAGCACTCCTCACAATTTTTTTTTTAATTCTCCCTATATTTTAGGGAAGGCAAAGCCCATCCAGCCAAGTCTTAATAGTATATTTTATCTGTAGTCGTATGAAATAATGAGTGGGTGAAATGTATGAATGAAATGAATTTTACGTTAAAATATGGGTGTCACACATTTTAACGCATCTAGGGAGTGCTTGGCGCGAATTGAATGGTAACAGAGTTCATGATGGTGGCTGATGAAATGGATAAAACCACTTTTTATAGTGATCTTCACCACAACATCAAACACATCATAAGACTTGTTTTCAATGATTCTGCATAATTGCACATCAACACGGATGCTTGTGCATCAAAATAACACCACTTTCACTGCACAAAATCCACTCTGAACCAATTTAAGAATTATCGAAAAAAATCTGACTGACCCCACGAAACGCGCCAAACACACCCCAATTTTTTTAATTTTCCATATATTGTTGGAAAAGCAAAGGGAATAGCCCATACAGCCATGTCTTAAGTGTATATTTTATCTGTAGTCTTATGAAATAATGAGTGGGTGAAATGTATGAATGAAATGAATTTTACGGTAAAATATGGGTTATTTGATTTGCATTTTAACATTATATAAATGTTAGAAAAATTAGTACAAAGATTTTAGTGGTTAGAAAAAGAATTTCGAAAAATTATGATCTTGAGGCGGGAATCGAACCCGCGTCCGCTGCTATCCGGGCAGGTGCCTGACCGCTCGGCCACCCAAGATACTAATTAACTTGCCGAAATTCTCCTAACCTTTACACTTCACGTTGTAAGCCAACGGGTACCCTCGCAATGTAGAAATAAATTTCAAACATTCCAAAGCAGATATTTTTACAAATACCGTGCGTTCGGTTAAGCTTGGGTTTGCTTAATAAACTATTTGACCGTTGGCTTACAACGTGAAGTGTAAAGGTTAGGAGAATTTCGGCAAGTTAATTAGTATCTTGGGTGGCCGAGCGGTCAGGCACCTGCCCGGATAGCAGCGGACGCGGGTTCGATTCCCGCCTCAAGATCATAATTTTTCGAAATTCTTTTTCTAACCACTAAAATCTTTGTAAAATATGGGTGTCAAACACTCCAAAATTTTTTTTTAATTCACCTTATATTTTCAGGGAAGTCAAAAGGTTAGAGCAACCAATACAGCCGTCGTCATATGTTCAAATATTTCTATGGAATTGATTTCTTGTCTTCTTTTCATATATCGTACTCTGTCAATGTCAGGGGGATTGTTTGGCGCGTTTCGTAGTGTCAGTCAGATTTTTTTTCGATAATTCATAAATTGGTTTAGAGTGGATTTTGTGCAGTGAAAGTGGTGTTATTTTGAGGCACAAGCATCCGTGTTGATGTGCAATTATGCAGAATCATTGAAAACAAGTCTTATGATGTGTTTGATGTTGTGGTGAAGATCACTATAAAAAGTGGTTTTATCCATTTCATCAGTCACCATCATGAACTCTGTTACCATTCAATTCGCGCCAAGCACTCTCTAGATGCGTTAAAATGTGTGACACCCATATTTTAACGTAAAATTCATTTCATTTATCCATTTGACCCACTCATTATTTCATAAGACTACAGATAAAATATACACTGAAAACTTGACTGTATGGGCTAGATCCTTTGCCTTCCCTAAAATATAGGGAGAATTTAAAACTAAAAAAAAAAACGAACTAAAATCTGTCAATGTCAGTCAGCATTAGGGTCGATTCTGACAATGGTTCTCTAAACCTAAGACTAATTTGACAACAGTGTTTCTCTTTCATTCTCAATACAGTAAGAAGAGGAGAGACTGATATTAAATTTAGTTTTAAGTTTAGAGAATCATGTCAGAATTGACCCTAGTGTCAGTGCACTTGCACTAAACGTAGTGTAATACATACTCTTTGGTATTATTGTCCTCTATGTATTCTATCTTGTTGAGTTTGTGTTGTGGTGTGGTTCCTATTCATTTTATCAAATAAATAGCATTCTTTCTCATCTATTTACGTAAACATAGATGATAAAAAATAATTAAATTTTCAGTTAACTTGTACATTTATATCAATAATAATTGTACCATCTAAAAAAATGTAAGTAATATTACGTACGCTTGACACTAATTGTTCAAAAAACATAATGTAGTACTACGTGTAACCTAATTAATTTCAATTTATTAGGTCCTCGAGGCATGAAGTCTCGAAATACCGAGATGAGTCCAGGAGTCGTTCTATTGAACGTAGAAAAGACCACAAAGCAAGAAGCAAAGATCGTAAATCAAAGTCGCAATCACCACATACATCGAAACACAGTTCTTCGAGACCAAGTAAAAAAGAAAGGAAGAAAAAAAAGAAAAAGAGACGAGATTCCTCATCTTCTAGCAGTGACACAGATGAGGAGGAATTAAAGTTGCTACAGAGACTAGAATCTGAGAGGCTGAGATTGAAGGAGGAAAAACAGAAACAAAAAGAAATTATGAAAGCTAATGAGACTCCAGAGGAAAAAAGGTACTTTTGTTGTTTTTTTTAACATTATCTGGTATATTACCATCACTAATTATATTAGTATATCGCTAGGTTTTATTATATTATAGGTTTTAATATTTGTTTAATCTTCATTGCACAATATACAAATTGTTTCAAGGTAGGTTTTATTAAAGGAATTATGGTATAATAGTGCAGTGTGGTAACGGCAGACTAGAACACAATTTCCCCACCCCAAAATCTCTCCGGTAGGTGTTGTACAAGGCGACTAAGGATAAATCAGTGATGAGGAATGGGTACCAACATTCGTCTTATACCACCTAGCATTTTTACTGTGACTTTTGTGCCTGATAAATGGCATAGGCTAGCCTCCTATTACATGGGACCTAACATAAATAAAATAAAAATAAAATAATAAAACATAATTGGCGCAACATGGGTGTTGATTCACCTCTGCCTGCACCTTTGGGGATGTAGGTGTGATTAATGTGTGTATTATGGTTTAATACCACTGCTTCCATTCGTAGCCATAAATCTTTACCCTTAGTGGCACCTGCAGCACACATATATTGTTCTAGCTTTTTTAAAGTTTGTATTTGTATAAAGAAAATACATTTACTTTGATTGAAAGTCAAACAGTAAGTGTTTGCTGCTTCTAAATGGTCCTATGTTGAGGTATAGTTGGATATAGTTTATTTCTATCCCAAGTTTTATGTAGGGCTCGGCGCCTCAAAGAGAAACAAGAAAAAGAAAGGAAACGACGCGAGAGAGAATGGGCTGGGACAACGAATATCAATGCTACACCAACCAAGACAACCCTTTTGGTGACTCTGCTCTCACAAACACCTTTGTATGGAC
>CAWVPI010000076.1:0-12934 GCA_963931975.1 Cataclysta lemnata
GGGGCGCGGGCGGCGGGGGCGAGCCGGTGCCGCTGGGCGTGGCGCTGGTGCGGCAGGCGGGCGCGCTGCAGCGGCGCATGGCGCAGTGCGTGGCCAACGCGGCGCGCATCCGCCGCCTGCTCACCGCCGCGCACCAGCCGCAGATGGACTCCATGCTGGCCAAGATGGTGAGTGGCGCATTGCTCTTGCTCTTGCTGCGCTCATCGCTGCTGGGGCACGGTCTATGAATGGAAGGATATAGGGAGATTGGGCCATAATCCACCACGCTGTCCCAGTGCGGGCTGGTAGCTATTAACGACTGCAAATACAGCCGGGATCAACGGCTTAACGTGCCTTCCAAAGCACGGAGGAACATTACTTAGTTTACGCAAGCGCGCCATGCCACTGCGCTAGCGAGCTCCTCTTATTGTTATTGTTGCCTAAAATCGACTCGTGGGCCGCTTACCGGAAAACCGCATATAGTCATAAGTTTACACAAGGATTGAAGGTGCCAAATCTTGTCAAATAATGTCAATCAATGATAAATGACTGTAACCGATGAAAGTCCTGGTTGGCATGTAGAAGGAGAGGAAGACCAAAAAAAGATGTGTGGATTGTGTAAATAATAATAATGAGGAGGATAAGATAGCGAGAGGAATGGATGAAAAATTGATGAAGGATAGAGAGGAGTGGAAGAAGGAAGCATGTTGTGCCAACCCCACCTATATCCGGGAAAAGTTCATCTTCCTCAAATTACAATCACCACCGTTGTATCACCGTCTGTGTCATCAGTAAACTTTGCAACTCACAGACCGCTGACCGACACGCGTATCCATTCGCCGCGGAGCAATAACACGCCTCATTTTGCAATTAGGGTTCAACTTTCATCAGGGGAACAGAGGTTGACCCGAGTCAATTTGCTTTGTCTCGGTTATAATTGCATTGAGATTCAAAAGGTCGTTTAAAGTTCGACGTGGGCCGGCGTAGGCTCGACCGCATCTCTCCCACTCGACGACCTCGCAGTTCTTAACAGATTGATAATTAACTAATGATCTGTGTCAATATTTGTGTCGTGTTTCAACACGCGTTACGCTCCAGGTAGCCGGGGAGCCTCACGGCAACCTTATACGTATCTCGGAGCTGTAGCCAACAAGTTTACTTAAGTATTTAAATTTTACCGAAATACAGGTTAATAAGAGAGTAGAAGTAATGAGAGCCAACTTGGCTTCTGAAAGACTCCAAAGTCAAAGTGTTCCACAGCCGGAAAGCGTGTCCAGAAAAGGGATTAAAACAAGTCAGTAGCGTGCCTAGGAGTTCATAAAAATAAACTTAAGATAGAGCGTAAAGTATGACTAAGAAGACTTGCAACACTCATAATATTATATATCTACACCAATCATTTTATATATTATCAGAAATAGGTACCTTGATATTACAAATTGAAAAGTACTTACGGGTATCATGAAAAGGTCGCCCTGGCAATTTGTTTATTCTTTAATCCAATACACAAATTGTAGTTTTTTCTGCAGCCCCCATTAAACCTGCCAGCCGCTGATCACCCAATGTCTTCCGGGTGGCCACAAGGGCCAGAGTAATTACCTATGTGCTCGCTAATTATCTGAAAAAATGGTGGTTCGTAAAAAAAATTGCTGTAGTAATAATTATGCACACGAACAGCACTGTGCTGGGTTTAGAGTTTCTATTAATAATATCACGTGCATGATCTGAGACGTACTCACTGTTGTGGTTATGTGGGTAGGCAGAGACCCTACTGTGCCTTTGCTTTGCATATATCACGGCATCGAGTATTTATAGGTAGTAATTAAGAGGAACGCTACTGCCCATTCCGCTACAGGGTTAGCCGCCTTGTTCGGTTAGGGATGGTGACAACATGATTCTGCTCAGCCGCCACACGGCTTTTTAAAATTGATATTACCAATTTCCAACTAGAGTAATTCTTCATATCTAGTTAGGTAGTTTGTCTTTGTTCCCCTCGTGCAAGCAGGTTGCCACATTGCGCTAGGACCGTTCACTTGCGACATTAGCGCAGGCAGCGCACCCCGCTGCAGCCGCCAATGCTGAGTGCACAAAAAATTCATTAATCATTCACACCACCCTTCACCCTTCACTGGCAAGGCAATATCGCCAATATTGGGCTACACATTGCACGCCTTCCCTACACAGATGGAACCGACCGATCGTGGTTTGGTTGACAACAATATACACTACACATACCTATTTAAATCACGCCTAAATCCCCAGCTACCCCTTGAGGTGAATTTTTACCAAGTTTCGCCAATTTGGTTAGGCCCCATGTAGTGGTAGCCTATTGTCATTTATCTGGCACAGTACTTTGCTGAAATCGCAGAACATTGCTAGGTGGCATGAGAGGAATGCTACTGCCCATTATCCATTGCTGTCCTAACCCTTGGTCGCTTTGTACGACACCCGCGGGAGAGAAGGGGGTGGTGACAGTTGTATTCTGCTCTGCCGTCACGACATGTGCCGTGATATGCCCACAGATTAATGTCTGTTCTCTTATTTTGATTTATTGCGGGCATTTGTCAACGCGGAAGTGTCCTTGGCGATTTTGGTCTTGACATTGTTCATTTTGTCTCACGATTGAACTTGCAATTAGCGTTAGTACTCTTCGAGTTTGCAGATGGTAACGGGTGGCACGAATACGATGATACGATGTCTTGTCAATCGTGTAACCGAAACGGACCAATGTGATAGCGTATTTGTAAAGAGCGAAGCGTCTTATTGGGCCGCATTAGTGAATAATCAGTAGTGGTCAACAGCGTTCCTCTTACATCACCTAGCTATATGCTGCGATTTACGTGGCCGATGCATGGCAAGAGGCTCGCCCCCCATTACACGGGACCTGACATACTTGGCGAAACGTGGGTGTTAATCAACGAGGATAAATGGTCGTGACTTATGCCTGTATGTATGAATGACGCGTGGTCCAATTGAGGCCGCGGGATCTCCGCCGCTTTCTCCCGCGCCCATTGCCAAGGGACGCCCACCGCATCTCTGTCGACAGTTCGCTCCCCGTCACACTCGTGTCATGTTCAAGAAATAGTACAAGGCACATGGGTCAGGAACATTATTAGAAAGTATTCCTGAGCCCCATGTCCCCCGTGGGACACACAAGGCGACTAAGGGTACACTTGGGAAGAGTAATGGGCAGCGTGTATTGCGTTACTATGCTACTACCTAGCAATATACTGCTATTTATGTGTCCGGTAGATGGCAATAGGCTCGCCACCTATTACATGGGAGTTGGGACCTAACCTAATTGGCGAAAAGTGGGTGTTTACTTCAACTCTTCGGGGATATAGGTGTGATTTATGTATTGCATGTATTCGTGAACCAGCCGCAACAGGAATAAATTCATTGGGACAAACACGTCGATAAAGGAATAGCGCTTCTTGTTCCCCTGCCGCTTAATGTGGATATGTTTATGCAAATGTGGAGAACGTTACTACTGCAGAACATACACTTGAGTTTATAGTGCGAGCCGCGGCGGTGGTACCAGGCAGTACGTCCATAATACAGCCGCCACCATCGCCTGCATGCTCCTTTGCAGAGTCTCTATATCATGTTTGTGTCGAAAATACAAAGAACTGCATGTGTTGGAAACCCAATGAAACCGATCACGGGGAATTCACTAGACGGGCACGCCCGCCAGAGATGCCCGCGCGGACCTCGTTTGTATAGGCCAGACTGACTATGACGGTCCTACACTAGGCAAACATCGCTCAGACCTAAAAGAAGTAAGATCCGGCGGGCATATCTGCCGGCATGACCGCGGGCATGTCCGTGCAGTGAATTCCCCGCTTTAATTAGAGATAGTTTTGAGTAGTAAACAAAGAAACGAAGTCGTTGGTCGGGTAAATAACCGCGGAGGCGCCGCCGCCCGCTGACAGCGTGTACCTGCTCACTTATGAGTGAAGTGCAATTAATTTGTGCACTTAGGGACTCGCGGCGTGACCATAATTGAGGGGAGCCGGCCCCGACACGCAGCGCTGTGTCGGTATCGTTAATTCGATTGGCCGTAGGAGCTCGTTAGGAAAGGTGAGTCCGGCGACCCTCGAGGCCTCGAGGCGCGATCTATTTCAATCTGTCACATCACCGCTGCCCGGTGTGAATGACATCACGCACGACCTGTTAATGCGGCTTGACGGGAGGCCTCGGCGGACACGCGTCTCCGCGGTAATCGCTGTCGCCTGTTGGGCATGCTCGTGTTGTTGTGCCACTATACTCGTAAACGCGGTTATTGCTGATAATCGGTTATCTAATGAGATTGGCATGCAAATTATTTAGGACACCTAGATATTATTTTTGTTTATTTGTTTTGAAAGTATTTTTAGAACGGCGCAGGAGAACCTAGGATGATTAATTTCAAATAAGTAGTTGTAATATTTATGAGTGGTTAAGTTTTTTTTTGTTAACATTTTTTGAATGTGGAAAAACCTCATCTAAATAGACACGTCTTTTTTACTGAGAAGTCTGTACTATGACCTATAGAAGGCGTTTCGTAATCAACAAAAACGCATTACAGAAGTTTAGCTCTTAGGCTAACACGTTGACCCTAAATGAGATTTCACACAATTGTTGAGGTATTACACATAGGTATATAAAGATAAGCAAGAAACATTACTAAGTACTTATTTCTATATGTATTGCGGTGGAACAATTATTATTATCTGCCTAGCTTTGTTAACAGAGGTACTGAGAGCGACTCCCTAGCTAACCTTTCAGTCCGCTTGACAGAAATGCGGCGCCGGAAGTGAGCGGGGAAATATAACAGGAAGGAAAGGAAATTGTAAAGCGCCTTTGTTCCGCGGAGGCTGGCACAGTGCTCGCTCATGGAGCTGGCTCTCAATGGGAATGTTACAGCATCTAAGAAAAAATGTAAAAATGCACATGTTTATGATAGATTTCATAAAAATTCACCGTATTGGATACCGACGTGACGTCAGTCTTGTAGTATACAAAGTAAATCTTGGTCTTTAGCAATACGACATTGCTTCAGTGTGACGCCAGGAGCCGAAACACGGAGGCTAATTTTTAAGGCTTAGGGCCTATTTCACAATCTACAAGTAAGTTCTAAGTAGCTTACTTAGCAGATCATTTGACATTTATTGTAATATGAAATATATGTCAATGAATCTGCAAAGTAAGCTACTCAGAACTTACTTGTCGATTGTGAAACAGGCCCTTAAAATGGAAATTAAAAATCTACTGTTTAATTACGACCTTAGGGTTGTTTTGAAACATTTTTCAAAAAAGGTGTAATACCCCTCTTCTGTAAACGTAGATCCTGGTTTGCATATGAATAAAACCTCGCTTTCTAATGGGTCGCGGCGGCAGTGAAAGCGGCCATCCGCGCCCACAGGACGACGGTTCTGGGTGTAGGTGTATTTAGTATAAAAATGCTTCATAATTAATGACTTCATTCAGGGCAGTTCCACAAAGATTGACTCGTCTACGGCGTTTTATACTAATGATTAAACACCAGAAGAACGATGAGTGATTCCATTAATGAACAAGGCAATCGATTAATTATACATACATAAATCACGCCTCTATCTCCGAAGGGGTAGGCAGAGGTCAAGGACACCCACGTTTCGCTAATTAGGTTGTGTCCTATGTAACAGGTGGCGAGCCTATTGCCATTTATAGGGCACAGAAATCACAGTACATTGCTAGATCGCCAAAGAGGAACGATGCTGCCCATTACTCATTGCTGTCTTAACCCTCAGTCTTAATCTTTCTACACACGGCCCACGGATTATCTTGGATGTTCAAAGGCTGGCTACGCCGGTTCGCGCTTATAACCTAGTTTGTAACGCGTACTATAAAACTCAGAACCGGTTTGGTTTTATATCTACATCGTTTTAATTGAGCAAAATATTGTAACCGGCATAATACACATTAAAACGAAAATAGTCCACCGACCATCAGATAGTCGCCAATTTATTAATTCAGTCCACCATTTCCGTCATCGTCTGATGCCATGCTAATTATATCGTGCGGAGATATCGGCTAATAAATTGTGTCGAAACAATGACAGCTGTCACTTTCGCTGTCACTGTTCGGAAGAATCACCGGAGGAGGCGAGATGGCGGGAAACCCATTGCTCTTTCTACCGGCAAATTGCAAAATTGCCGGAGAAAGGAAGTCGCAATTGATTCATTCTATTTACCTGAATTAAACTTGATTTCAGAGAGATTCGCCATTGACTGCGGGTCAGGGGTCGCCGGGCGGCGGAGCTAGTATGTAACGTAGCGTGCTTTGAAAGTTAACTGTTTTGATTGCGTCCGCGTAATGGAAAGAAAATTGTTCTGAACCAGGAAATGGCACTACGAAATGGTTTCCGTAGAGCGGCCTCCTTGCCAGAAGCCGTCGCCGGTCGCTTGCACTCAGCAGAGAAGTTTCAAGACCCGCGTATCGGCTTCTTATCTCAGTCTCATGTAATAAGGGGTGAGTCTATTGCCAGTCACCGGGAACATTAATCGCAGTATTTTGCTAGTGGTGCATCAGGAACGCTGCTATCCATTCCTCGTTATATTATAACTCAGTCTTCTTGTACGACACCCACGACAGAGACAGGGGTGGTGACAATTGTATTCTTCACCACACGAACATTTAATTCGTTAATAGCGCAGGAGACAGTCCCAGTGCGCAACAAAGGGCCACCACGCAGCGGATTATCAGCGCAATATATTTTCATGATTTGGTCATATGTGTATGTGTGTTTACACACATTGTTATAATCATCTATATATGACTATCACTCATTGAACTCAAAATATAAATGTGGAAATATAGTCAGTCACTCTTTTAGTTGTTTCGCACGTGCACCACATAAATCGGAAGTAGGACTTTGTACATTAATGTATTGTGCCTACCAGAAAGCTGAACTTGAAATATGTTGTAGTCGAAACTTTCAAGACGTTACGGTACGTTAATTAATTTCTAATTTAATTAGGTATCTCCGTAAAATAATAACTGGATCGTGTGTGCTTTGAGTGTATATATAATTGATTCGCCAGTGTGCACAACAATGGGCACACACCCATGGCACTTTCATGTGAGGCGCTCCGAGTGGTTTTATTGTTTTACAATAACGAGGTAAAGCGGCTGACGCACGCGCGGAAAGAGAGAGTTCCGCAATTTCGCTTTCATCCGTTATGTCAATGTCGCTCGACATGACTCGCCATTTTCGCGACGGGGCTAATGTATGAATAATAACTTAATGGCCATAATTTGGCGGATTTATTCAATAACCGTCCGCGATGCGGTCTCCAGCGCGACGCGAGTTACGTAAGGTCGGACACTTACTTGCTCACCTGAAGCGTTTCAGAGAGCTACTCTGAAAAGAAGTAGTCAAAATTTTGCCCTTAACTCTCTAGGCGTGTCTCTATTTTATTCCTGATTAGCACATTAGTATACTAATCAGATTTGGCCTGTGGTGACGGCAGAGCAGAATACAATTGACATCACCCATCATCTCTCCTGCGGGAGTCCCACAGGGCGACTAAGAGTAAAGACAGCGATGAGTAATGGGCAGCAACGTTCCTCTTACACCATGATTTACGTGCCCGATAGATGGCAATAGGCTCGCGCTGTTACGTGGGACCTAACATAATGGCGACACGTGGGTGTTGTGTTAATTCGCATCGGCCAAGCAAAGAAGGCCAATCCCACCTCGGGCGCTCCCCCTCGTGACCCCAATCTGAGATCACGGCCGCCAACGGGCTGTTACTCATATCTCCGCACTCGCACTCATACTCATTTCCGGAAATAATGTCGCTGGACTCGGCTTGTTGCCGCGCGCCGAATCAGATCAATGCGCAAAGCTGCAAGACGCGTTGCCATTATCATTTGTTTTACTTTGTTACTGGTAAATGTTGAATGCACGGGAAATTACTTAGACATTAATCAAAGCACACACTTATTTACTCAAGTGATCAAAGTGAAACTAAATAAATTTGGATAGGTGCTCATTAGTATTACTTTAATATTCGTAGACCAAATAATTAGCATTGCACCTGATAACGCTGTCCCCGTTTTAATGAATTCGACTTCGTCTACGTGATGTCGGTCTTTTGGTTATCTGACGTCTGCGGTGGTCGTCGGATCGCGTCTTTGGATTTTGCTAAAGGAAATGCCTCTGTTTATCGCATTATTTAAATGTCAATAACAACTGATATGTTTAGGTACATAAGTGTTAGTTTCAACTAGACTATTAAGTATGGTCACTGGCAAAGGCAGACTTCCCGGTAGTATCGCGCATACATATGCAAATACCTATATTAAACTTTAACTGTGCTTGTCTCAAAAATCCTCGGTAGGAGGAGTTTTGTATGCAACGTATTAGTTCACATGCTGAGCGCGGTCAAAACGCTCACACTCTCTCTGGTCGGTCCTAATGAGGATCGTTCGTGGTCAGGTTCCTATCCAGCGCGCTTCTCCCGACCGTGTATAACTTTGAGCACGATGAGTGTTTTACTTGATCGGTCATCTTGTTGGTGAACCACCGCGAGATCGTTTGCCTTCGGTATTTCCGACTGCAGACAGATTTTGCAGCCTTTCATCGCCTCTGCGCACTGTGTGGCCGAACGCTCTTGGCGCTGGCGGTGGCCCCGCGACCGCGATGTATGATAGGAACGCAGCGCCCGATGAGCAATAGCATGATGGGGGTCCAGTGGTGGTGAGCTCGCTCCCTGCCGCCGGTGGCGCAAGCGCACGGAGATGCCTACGAGCCTGCGCCGCGGCCTCCGCCAACCAATGCATACGCACATACATCACGCTTGTCTCCCGCAGACAGGGACTTGCTGCGATCCTTATACTTACAACTTCTTTCGCTTCCTCCAATCTCATTAATCTCTTCATGTTTCTGGTACTCTTGACCTCTGGCCCTTTTTTAATAGACTTTTAGTTTGATTATGAAGATTCCATTTCGCCATTAACTACCGTCATATAAATCCCTTTTGTCATTCTTTGGAGGTGACCAAACCACGCGAGCATAAATAAAAACACATGCCTAATTTTAATATTTTATCTAAACTTGAAGCAACCTCGTACTCGCGACGGTGGACTTTAAATTAAGAGAAATGACCATGTTACCATGAGAGTAATGATGATCCCTAAATAAATGGATTGACTGTGTGAAAGATGATATATGCTGCTGCCGAGATGTATGGAAGACTAAGACTAACCCTAATAGACGACAGGAGAGGCGAGAGATGACGAACGTCGTTACAATGAAATAGAGCACGTGTGTATGACTTACTGGCGCGAAACGTCAATTAACGTAATGAGTAATACAAAAAAAGACAACTCAAAACTAAAATGTTTTTTTTATGCATTAAGTACTCAAAAGTGAACGGACGTCTCTGAGTGCGGCTGTAAGTATTGTGGTGGCGCGTCGCCGCGGACGAACCGGGAAGTGAACTAGTGAAGCCAATGCACGTGCCGCTCAATCTGCCCGTACGGCTTCAGAAGCGCAATGATCGGACGTATGCCCACCGCCCTGCCGCCACTCGCACCTGACGGACACGCGTCTGTTTCCTTGTATTGTGTCCAGTGATGCGTTACTACATACCAATATGAAGGATAACATGACTTTCTTCGGAGTGGAACAATAATAAAGCCTACATATTTGTGGACGCTGTCTTAACGTGGCACTCGTTTGATGTGATGGATAATTTCTAATTGTAAATCCGATTTAAAGGCCCATACGTTAATTACCATAATTATGGTTAATTGCTAGTAGGTGTATTTTATTTAAATGTTTCTTTTAGGTATGGAACCTGTTTGTGGTCATTACCACGTTGTGAAAAACACAAGCATAATCCTTATACATTTTATATTAGTAGGTAAAAAATTGCCTGCTCTTATAACCTTAAAATCAACAGTAACAGAAACGCACGAATGAGCGTGCACTAGTATTGTATTTTCTTTCATAACTGGATTTAGATTTTTAGATATTACTTCATGGAGCAGAGATCTGGCAAAATCCTACGTCTAAAAAAGCAAATCGGAACATTTAGATTACAGCAGAGTCAAGTGGCCCGGGGCTCGGAGTAGTGACGCAGCTTTATTTATTGCGGAACGGGCGCCGGCGGTGTATATGACTTGACTTCTATTACAATATACGAGTATTATGTGATTCAATAAAACACCGGAACGCATTCAGTATGATTGCGAGCGAGAAAAATGTTGGCTTCATCTCAGGTCTTCACTGCTAATGGTTAATTCAATGTGGACTTGACGAGGAAAGTAGGGTGATCAGACACTGAAGTGCTGTCCTAACTTACAGCAGCTACACACTGTAGTTCTAGTGACTCAGATAATGCACCAGTTTTTGATGCCATGCCTATTGCCGCCTACTAGTCACGTTTATCACAGAACACATTATTTAATTGAATTGTATTCTTCTTTGCTGCCACCAAACGGCACGAAATGTCTAGGCGACGTATCATTTTTCTAAATTTTGTGACCTGTTCTATATATTCTTCTAACATTTATAGAAAATATTGAATTGATACCCAAAAAGTTAGGTGTCAGGTAGGCTGCCGGCTGTAAGACCTAAGCCAAAACCTTGAGCAGTATGGATTGCAACGTTTTCTATCTCTTTTTTAACCGACGAAAACGGAGGAGGTTACTCAATTCGTACCCGTATGCTTTTTGTTATGTTTACGCCCTCGAAACTCCGTCATTTATGGACCGATTTTGATAATTGTTTTTTGAATGTTATCGATCGATGGCGGTTGTCGCAGGAGGCGGAGCTGAGCGCGTGGACGTCGTTCCTGCACCGCGCGGTGGACGCCACCTACAACTCGGAGGTGGTCATCGACAACCTGCACAACATGATCGGTCAGTACCAGGGCCCGAGCTTCAACGCCTAACGCATACATACACACATAAACCACGCCTATATCCCCGAAGGGGTAGGCAGAGGTGAACTAGCACCCACGTTTCGCCAATTATGTTAGATCCCGTGTAATAGGTGGCGAGCCTATTGCCATATATCGGGCACGAAAGTCGCAGTACTATTGCTAGGTGGTATAAGAGGAACGCTGCTGCCCATTCCTCATACGTCATACGCATACATACATCTATAAATTGGGCCTATTTCCCCGAAGAGATAAACAGAGGTGCCAGGTGGTACTAAAGTATTACTGCTGGCCATTACCATCGCTGTCTTAATCCGTAGTCGCCTTGTACGTCACTCAGGGGTTAGCTTCGGGATAGTGACATTTGTGTTCTGCTCTGCCGTCACCACACGGGACACACCAACGCCTAACTCATAACTCGTCTAAGAGCATTTACACGAGGCCAACGGTTGGGAGAGAAGAGCCAGGACCACGGAAGGCGTAGTTGACGTTCATTCCGCGCCGTAGAGGGCCACCTGACGGTTTGTCCATTATTCCCTAGTACATATTCACATCGACTGTGAAAAGAATTGCATTGTCAATGACGCCATAACAATCCCACAACTATAATAATAGCCTGCCCCGACAATGAAGTCTCATAAACGGTTATTGCTAGCACAAGATAACGTACAATGCTTCCATTGAACTTATAAATCGAATTCCGAGATCTGCGATTTAGAGCTAGGGCCGATGGCGTGAGTGCGGCGAGCGCGCATGCGCACGCAAATCCGGTTATAAACGTTTACTCCAGACAATAAATTACATCGACTTTCTCTATAAAGTGGCGTCGTAAAGGCCGTAAGTACCGTCTAAAATAAACGGGAGTCGCGCTTTCTCGCGTCTCGGCGATCCTCGCGCGGCGCGACACCGAAAGTTATGTAGCCAAAAGTTCACTCTCACATTTATCCTCTAGGATCCTGAATAAAAAACAAGGAAACGCCCATAAGGATGCTGGAAGCTGCGATAAATCGATGCATAGCTATAGATTTACTGACGGGATGAGTAGGGTAAAGACACCAAAAAGATTGGGCCGAAAGAGTACCTACACAACGTTTTTTAATAAGCAGTAATTATTGACTATCGACGACAGTCCTGAGATAACGAGCTATTGACGTATATATTATTAAAGTATCTGCTTGTACTCGATATTAGTGTTAAGTACTATTTATCACGGTATCGTAGTTAACACATACAATGAAGGCACTCTCTTTGGTGGCTTTATATTTAAGTATAACCCTTTCTTTTCTATCCGATTCAATTAGGTTTACCTAAAAAACTATTATTACCTATAGAATAATTAATGTGTATCATCATCAGCGGACGTTTAATGTTCCCACTGCTGGGACACAGTCCATAGTACGGATTGTTGGTTAATTTTTATCGTCAGTCAATTGTAAGTTCTAAAAGCCAAAGCAATCAAAGTCGCCCATTCAAAGTACAATAAAGTAAGTAAATTTCATACCTGACAAAAATACAACACTATTAAGTATGCTCCCTAAACTTCACTACAGTAAAGATGATACATGATTTTGTTGCTCACCGTCCCGAGGGACGCCTCCTTCCGAGCGAGGCGATCCTAACTTATTTACCGCACTGACGCAGTTGCTCTCTCGAGTGGAGCAATAAATAAACTATGAATGCCTCGGAGGGGTCTGTCTCAAGCGTGAGTTTACCTGCTGCCTTTATTACATTATTTATATTGGACTTACTAAAATATTTCTTAGTACATAAATAGGTGTAAAATGTATTACTGTGTGGGTAAATGGACATGTCTGTTCGTTCTGTTTGGGTCTTGATGTGTATTTAAGTATGTATAATTATGGTAGCTTTAATCATTCATAAATCCTACGCCAATTACATTGTGTCACCACTCCATCTTTTCCGCAGGTGTCGTACAAGGCGACCAAGGTTAATTAAAACTATACACACAGCGAGAAATGGGCAGTAGTATTCCTGCTGTGCCACCTAGCAATATACTGCGATTTGGGTGCCTGTTATATGCC
>CAWVPI010000077.1:0-18955 GCA_963931975.1 Cataclysta lemnata
GCTTTGGAATGTTTGAAATTTATTTCTACATTGCGAGGGTACCCGTTGGCTTACAACGTGAAGTGTAAAGGTTAGAAGAATTTCGGCAAGTTAATTAGTGTCTTGGGTGGCCGAGCGGTCAGGCACCCTGCCCGGATAGCAGCGGACGCGGGTTCGATTCCCGCCTCAAGATCATAATTTTTCGAAATTCTTTTTCTAACCCCAAAATCTTTGTACTAATTTTTTCTAACAATTTATATAATGTTAAAAATTAAAATCGAATAGTTTTATAAAGCAAACCCAAGCTTAACCGAACGCACGGTGTTTTGTAAAAAATATCTGCTTTGGAAATGTTTGAAATTTATTTCTACATTGCGAGGGTACCCGTTGGCTTACAACGTGAAGGTGTAAAAGGTTAGAAGAATTTCGGCAAGTTAATTAGTGTCTTGGGTGGCCGAGCGGTCAGGCACCTGCCCGGATAGCAGCGGACGCGGGTTCGATTCCCGCCTCAAGATCATAATTTTTCGAAATTCTTTTTCTAACCCCAAAATCTTTGTACTAATTTTTCTAACATTTATATAATGTTAAAATTAAAATCGAAATAGTTTATAAAGCAAACCCAAGCTTAACCGAACGCACGGTGTTTGTAAATATATCTGCTTTGGAATGTTTGAAATTTATTTCTACATTGCGAGGGTACCCGTTGGCTTACAACGTGAAGTGTAAAGGTTAGAAGAATTTCGGCAAGTTAATTAGTGTCTTGGGTGGCCGAGCGGTCAGGCACCTGCCCGGATAGCAGCGGACGCGGGTTCGATTCCCGCCTCAAGATCATAATTTTTCGAAATTCTTTTTCTAACCCCAAAATCTTTGTACTAATTTTTCTAACATTTATATAATGTTAAAATTAAAATCGAATAGTTTTAAAATCAAAATTCGTTTATTCATATCTGGTATGATTACAATACACTTATGAATTGTCAAGACAAGAAATTTACGCCATCCGTTCGCAAACTACCAGGAGGCCCTGTCCTGAGAAGAACGGGCAAGAAACTCAGTCAGGTTTCAGTTCAGGTCAGTAGGATTCAACCGTGGAGGCCTGGACGCCGCAACAATTATTGTACTGTGCTCCATGATTATCATGATTATTATAGGTATTATTATGTGCGAAAATAATTACTTAGGCAGACATATTGTTAACGCCCATAATGGCATTGAAGCCAATCGAAATTCTAATGTAATCAAATGAAGACTTACAAGGTGCCAATTTAAAATTCAATCTTTTCTTGAAATAACTGGAATCGATTTTACATATAGCAGCCCGTCCTATTGGCATATCTATTGCCGCATCGATATGCGAATAATGTATCGCAGTATCTTCAGTATACTGTTGTTGTACCTGTTATTCTGCGCCGCAGTATCTTCAGGATACTCGTGTTATTCTATTCCGTAATATGATTAAAGTGACTGAGAGACTGCAGAGTAATAGACTTGGATGGTTTTGGTCATGTTATGCTAAGAGATAAAAGCTATGTTGGCAGAAGAATGTTAGGTATGAACGCGGAAGGACGTAAGAGAGAAATACCAAATAAGAGATGGGATGGATGTTGTAAAGGAGGAAATGATAGCGAGAGGAGTGGATGAGAAATGATCAAAGAAAGAGAGAATTGCAAGAGGAAAACACGTTGTACCGTCCTCGCCTACAGAGGGATAAAGACAAGAAGAAGAGTATGATTAAAAAGACAGGTTTTAGTAGTTTAGCACAATAATATAAATGATGGTGGTGGTAAACGCCGTGTGGTGACGGCAGAGTAGAATACAATTGTCACCACCCCAAATCTCTCCCGTGGGTGTCGTACAAGGCGACTAAGGATAAATCAGTGATAAGGAATGGGCAGCAGCGTTCCTCTTATACCACCACTTATCCACCTAGCAATATACTGCGACTTTTGAGCCCGATAAATGGCAATAGGCTCGCCACCTATTACATGGGACCTGACATAATTGGCGAAACGTGGGTGCTAGTTCACCTCTGCCTACCCCTTCGGGAATATAGGCGTGATATATGTATGCTATTACATGGGACCTGACATAATTGACGAAACGTGGATGCTAGTTCACCTCTGCCTACCCCTTCGGGGATATAGGCGTGATTAAATTTATGTACGATGTATGTATAAATGATAACGCGCAATGAAAGCATACAACGCTTTTCAACAATCTGTTTTCAGTGTATTATTTACAGTCACTGTGAAGGACCAATTTACCATTATCTTTGTTGATGAATTTCTCTGTGTTATTGATACAGAGAAATTCATCAGCAAATAAATATTGCACTGTAGGTTGTCACAATTTTCAATCAAGATGCGCCATAACATTAAAATTGACACTTTATCGCGATGCTATACTCGTAGCTTTGTTGAAGCTCAGTCAACCCTGGAAAATGAAATGTTTTATAAGTACATACAAATAGTCTAAATCACGCCTATATCCCTTAAAGGTGAAGGCAAAGGTGAAATAACACCCAAGTTTCACCAATTAGGTTAGGCCCCATGTAAGGTGGCGAGCCTATTGCTAACTATCGCGCACGGAAATCGCAGTATATTGCTAGGAGGTATAAGAGGAACGCTGCTGCCCATTACTCATTGCTGTCTAACTGCTGCACTCAGAGAAGTCAAATAACTTTAATGAGTACTTAATGTCAAAAAATCTCATTTAAATCTAGACCATAGACCCGGCAAAAATAGCGACTAGTTTTGATTTGTCATTTTTTGACATTAAGTACCCATTAACGTTATTTGACGTCTCTGAGTGCGGCAGTTAATCCTTAGTCGCCTTGTACGACACCCGCGCGAGAGATGGGAGTGGTGACAATTGTATTCTGCTCTTCCAGCTATAAAGCCGTGTAGATTAGTGAACTTTAACTCCAACATATCGCAAAATTCGAAACGAATTAACAAAGAAATTGGAAAAACGTTTTGTTCCGAATCAGAAAACGCTCTTAAAACGAGTAAATATTTTATTATTGTAATAAGACTGAGGTCTTGTGGACAACCTTTGAAACGAATATTCCAGTGAAAGCGTCAGGGGAATTCCAAAAGAAGTACTGAAGGATCCACTTGAAAAATTGAGAGCTCTTGAAGAACTTATCGTAAGAGGATTCGCTTCAAAAGATTCCTGGGATAATAGTTTAAACTTTTAAAGACTAGTTTTAAATCGTCTCCTACTTGCAAATAGACAAAGAAACGCGTTGAAGATTCTCATTCCGTTCAATTTGCTTCAAGGGTCCGGTGTCGAGTCGAGAGAAAACTGGGAAATGATATTAAGTGCGGTTCAGAAGATTATGACACTATGCGATACATTCCTTGATATCGTATTTTATTACGACCAATAAAGGGGGTGTAGACCAAGAAGCACTTTGGGGTACCCGCATGCTTGAGGGTAAGCCACCAACAACAGCATATCTAACGAGAGTTGGTTTCAGGTAGGCGGTCGGCTTTAAAACCGTTCATCGATCTCTCGACATGGTCCTTTCCGTCTCTTTTCTATTCATTCATTCATCACAAGAACCTTTACTTTTGTGTGCTGGATGATATGAATCAAAAGGCAGTGGATGGCTCGATGATGTCTGACCGATATGAATGGAAGAGAAAACATACTGCGCCGACCCCAGACAAACGGGAAACAGAGCAGAAAATTATTATGAGTGTCATTAATTATGTGAGACACGCATTAACGACCGTATTTTTCCTTGTAACAATTTTTATGACATTTTAATAATATCGCACGTTTGTCCAAGTTTGTTTTTCTCCTAAAATATTGGGTCAGAAATTGGGACTATGAAAGGCTGGTGATGATGATGATGATCACCAGACAAAATGACGAACCTACAGAAAACGCCAATGATAATCATATTAAAATAATAAATTTATAATATAATAATAAATAAATTTTATTGACCAATAATATTATTACAAAACATGATTGTATTGAGACAACCGCAGAAAGTAACTTGTAAATACTTGTGTTGGAGTGCCTCGCTCTTACCCTTATTATAGATTAACGATATACTCTTAATGTCTTTTTTATGTAAGACAGGGAAGCTCTTGCCCTTCATCTTACCTGATGGTAAGTGACGATAAGGGCTGAAGATGGAATCGAGCTTCACCTGGAACCCTCAACCACAGAGGAGCTGGCTATCTTATCACACATTGTCGGGACACAATAATGCTGTTAACATTATTATTATGCCGACAGATTTTGATAAGATTGTGGTAGCTCGCCAGGCGGACTTCAAAGAAGTCCTACCACAAACCAAACCGAGCACAAATTTGTACCCCCCTGGGGATTGAACCCGGGACCTCTAGATCTTCATTCCGGTGGGCAAACCTCTAGACCACGGAGGCGGTTGAAATATATACTCTGAAAGTCGAGTGATCCAACATACATACCAGCTCTCTGTAAGCACCTTAGCAACTTTCAACACCATCTAAAGTTTTAACAATATCAAATTGAAGAATGAATGCTGATTAAAAAAGTTCCGCGGGCACTGCCCGGGTGTTATGTTTGTTTTTTAACTGGTTTCGTCCCTTGGACTTGACGATCTCCATCTTATCATTTTCATCTTAATGGAGTAGAACATAATTATTGTCATCAGTCCCAATTACTCCCGCAGGTATCATACAAGGAAATTATAGGCTATAAGCATTCTTCGGAATAATCAACATAATTTCTGGTGCGTGCCTGGTAGGGTATAGACTCACCACGGATTTGGGTGTCGTAGAACAAAGAAGAAGTGCAAAGAGAACTGCCCCCCTAGCCTGGTGGCAAATCTATACGAACCAATGATATTATATTTAAAAAGAGGTAGATACGTTATACGCTCACAAAACACGAACAAAATATGTACCAAAATGCTGTAGCAACACACAATGACACTTTAAAATTTGTCAAAAATTAAAAAGGGATGGCATAATTAATACAGCTAGTTTTAGTCATTACTGACGTAGAAGAAAAAATACAGCTAGTTTTAGTCATTGCGCGTAAAGTGTGTCAAAATAAACACGCAGCAAAGACTAACAAAAACAGAAGGTTATTAGGTTTCGTGAGCTGTTTTATGGATTCTATATGTAGGAATACACTTTTAGTCAGATGATAAAAATTGTTTATGTTATATCCCCGATAGGTTTAACATTTAATTTCCATCTTTTAAGATTGTCATTATGTTAAATATATATTAGAAATTGCATCATAGAAATGTACAAAACTTATTCTACTTAAGGTATTTGGCCGCCAATCTTGTTAGTTTCTTTGTCTACGCACAAAATTTACTCATTGGTTTCACCTTAAATCATTTGCCGGAAAGCTATAAAAATAACAAAAAAACTTAATACTGATAATTAGGCATTCAGGAACTGGACTTGAGGATAGTCCGGCGCCTTACTTGATACCTAGTCAAAAAGTCGAGTCGTCTGTCATCATTCTAAAGTGAAATGTAATCTAATGTGTAGACACTATCATGGGTAGGTATGTCTAATTTTGTCCGTTCGGTTATATTTTAATCTTTGACAACCATCCCTCTTCCACTCGTTGCGCGCTGTATTTGCTGTATAAATTTTTAACTAATATTATTTATTTTCATAATAAATAACATCAGACATCATCAGATTTTTGTAATAAATATCGGGAGCAATCAACGCATTCGCAGTCATCGCGAGACTGAGCTCGTGTAGGCTAATTAGCCTACTTTTCGTGTCGCATTTTTTGCATGCAAGTCACCTATCTACCTCTTTTTAAATATGATATCATTGATTCTAACGCATCGATACAAAATATGTCAAGTTTTTACAGCTTCTCTTACATTTGACAAGACCGTCGCCAAATTGTTTTCTGTTTAATGCGTCAATTTCAGACGTCTGTATTCTATGCGTTCGGATAGATTGACTACTTGCCTAGATCCTCTGTTCTGTGAATCTAAGTAGGTCAGCAGTGTGGTGACGGCAGAGCAGACTAAAATTGTCACCACCCCCATCACCAGTAATGGGCAACAGCGTTCATCTTATGCCACTTAGTACTGCGATTTTCGTGCCCGATAAATTACAATAGGCTCGCCACCTATTACATGGGGCAGCCTAATTGGAGAAACGTGGGTGTTAGATCACCTCTGCCTACCTCTTCGAGGATATTTAAGTACCTGTGTATTTATGTAAGAAGGTATACACGAAATGCAACCTTGCAAAGAACTACTTTAATTATGTCCTTAGAAGCATCAAAGTGCAAAAATTATAATCAAACTCAATTACCTGTCTGAGGAGGAAAGTTTTCATGGAATAGCAACTTAAACAGTTCTTCTCTCTGCTGAATGTCTTTAGCACAAAACACTACTGGAGGCCGGACACGATAAGGTAGCTAACACTATGCAAATTCACCTTTGCCTTCCTCTTCGACTGTCTACCTACATACAATCATACGTAAATCAGAAGGAACTCGCTAGCGCAGTGACATAGCGCGCTTGGCCTGCAATTGCGTAACCTAATTAATGTTCGCTAAGGCCGAACATTGGATGGGTGACCAAAAATTTGATATCTTGAGTTGGTCCCGGCTATATCTGCAGTCGTTATAACCCACCAACCCGCACTGGACCAGTGTGGTGGGTTGTTCTCCCTATTTTCTACCATCCATAGGGAAGACTCGTGCCCCAGCAGTGGGGACATTAAAGGGCTCGTGATGATGATGATGTCTTTAGGCTTAGCGTGCTTTCTTAGTCTCGCTCGTCGCCTGACAATGTCACAGCAGTTAGAAGTCTAATCACCGGAACGAATCCACCCCACGCAGCGCGAATTTCGATGGGAAACTTTTTTTTCACACAAAGTTTTCAATTAACTTAATTTCGTGGAGCGCACTCGATCCACACTCACTCGGGTGGGAATTCCAAAGGAACCGTAAGGATGTTTTAGAATAGGAAACGTTTTAATAAACTGGGCTTCCAGGTGGCGACTTGGTGCGAAATAATCGATGAGCGGTCTTTTTTAGAATTGGCCACTTTGTTGTGTTATTTCAATTACGAAACAAAGTGGCCAATTCTAAATAATGACTTAACAATAACAAAAGGTCGATTCAATTAACACACCCACGTATACCTACTAGTTATTTATGATGGATTGCGGCTAAAAGACGACAAAAGAATAGTGAATTCTTACTGTTTCTGTTTGTACGAATTCATAGAATCTGTTTTATTATGTTCAAATATTTAGCACATCGGAATAGAAATCTTCAGCTGCAATCAAAAGAATATACCCAATAGGTTTGGTTGGTGGTAGCACTTCTCTAAGTCCGCCTGGCTAGCTACCACCATCTGATCGAAATCTGTCGCCATCTGTCGCCATAATAATAATGTTAACAGCATTATTGTGTTCCGACAATTTGTGATAAGATAGCCAGCCCTCTGTGGTTGGGGGTTCCAGGTGAAGCTCGATCCATCTTCGACCCTTATCGTCACTTCCCATCAGGTGAGATGAAGGCCTAGAGCTTCCCTGTCTAGCGTAAAAAAAATCTAAAATTTTCGCTCGGGGATCGGCTTGGACGGAGAGATATTATTAGGAGAACATCGTGGGAAAAAGATGAATCACTTAATTCAACCCTTCAGAACGTTCTAGTCAGAATTTACAATTTGGTATTCAAACTGAAAGCTAGCTTAGCCTAATTACAAATTCCCATTCACAAAGCTAACGGGATTACCGCACAGACAGAACGTTTGGTTTGGCTAGTCAAACTAAATAGAGATCATGAATCAAGTTTGCCGGACTGAAGTCTACAAACGTCGTTTTCATTCCGCTAAGTGGTCCTTGAAAAAATATCTAAGCGAGGTAATATTTAGCAATACATAAATTATTCCTCAGAACAAGCTAAGCCAGGGGCTGTACTCATATTTTATACCAATGTCGTGGAATATATTTTTATTAGCAATTTGTTTTTCACCACTTCTTCAAGGCTATAAGTTGTGTCCCTTATCTGTGTTATTTTATAAATTTATTAATATTATAATAAAAAAGTCAACTAATATATAAAAATAACTGTAATCGAAGGGAGCTTGCCCAGTTTTGCTGGCAGGATTGTGTAGACCAATAAGCCTATGGCACCCGAAAGGTGAACCACCAACAACACCATACCCAAAGAGGGTTGGCAGGTGGATGGCTGTAAAAACTGAGCCAAAACCTTGAGCAGTATGGATTGAAATGTTGTCATTACAATCATATCGCTCTCTCGATTCATCGGTCTTTCGTCATGGTCCGTTCCGTCTCTTTTCTATACATTAATTCATCGCTATCACCTTTCCGGTGTGATGGATGATATGAATCAAATGTATTATATGAATGAATGGAAAGGAAACATACAGCGCCGATCCCAGATAGACAAAAAACAGGTCAAGGAAAAGAAGAACTTTAATATCAACACTTTTTGTTGGCACTAAATACTTTATCCCATAATTATTTCAAAAAATTTTTGATTTGCTTTCCCCTGTATGTTTTGATACCTAATTTATATTTTTAACTGGGCGTTTGAGATTGTGATACAGCTGTGTCGCCTTGTATTATCTGAGAATTTTCTCATTTTTATTTTTCTCATAAAAGAGCTCTTAAATGCTTGACTCACGCCTCAAGCCAACGTTGTACGTATGTACAACGGCATACATACATAAATCACGCCTATATCCCCGAAGGGGTAGGCAGAGGTGAACTAGCACCCACGTTTCGCCAGTTATGTTAGGTCCCATGTAACAGGTGGCGAGAATATTGCCATTTATCGGGCACAAAAGTCGCAGTAGGCACATAGCTGGATGGTATAAGAGGAACGCTGCTGCCCATTTCTCATCACTGATTTATCCTTAGTCGCCTTGTACGACACCCACGGGAGAGATTTGGGGTGGTGACAATTGTATTCTACTCTGCCGTCACCACACGGCCAACGTTGTAGACAATCAAAATGCTTAGAATAAGCTAAAAAAATGGTTCCAATGAACCATTTTTGTACATTAAAAATGGTTCATTATAATAACAATAACAATATAAAATATATGTTTGACAGTGGGTTGGAGCTTTTTGTTAAGATTTGAGGCTGTGTTAAGAATCTCCCTTAATATTATTACGTACAATATCTTCTTAAACTTAAAATATAATAGTAAAGAAAATAACTAATGATTATTTATGCTAAAGTCTATGTGATTAACGCCTAGCCAAGTGACCAATCTATCGATCGCATAGAATAAGTAGTAAAGAAAATAAGTAATGATTACTTATGCTAAAGTCTATGTGATTGACGCCAAGCTTGACCGTCTCGGAACCCCATTATATTCAAATGCCACAGAGATACAACATAAAAGAAAAGGTGGAGGCAAACAGCAAATTGAGTTAACGCCTGTCCAATATCGTGTTGTCCGAAACTTGCCACGAAACATGTCGGGAGAAACAAGTTGTACCAAACTATTCTGCGAAGCCGAAAAACAGAATTTCTCGGCGTGTCGTTAAGAAAATGTATGTCTGCGAGAAATTATTGTGGCCAATGAATTGTTTCCGCGTAGATTCGACAATTAGTAGTTGCCGAGTTTCTTGACCGTTCTTTTCAGAACAAGAGCTCCAGCCCTGCTAGCGTGACCACCGAAACACGATATGATATAGATAACCATTTATCGCTTTGAACTGTTAAAAATCATATAACGATAAATGGCTATATCTTAAAGCCGTTACTATTTATTTATTAAGATCACCAACAAGTTCACATTAACACAGTTAATGTAACAAATACATATAATACAACAGCAATATACTAATACAATCTAATATTATGTAATTCTAAGGTAATACTAAAAAAAAAATTACGTGAAACAAAAACAAATTGATTAAGAATCACAAATTTAGGGCTATATCATATAGATAAAACCATTTATCGCTTTAAATATTAAAAATCCAATGATGTATGACAGTTCAAAGCCATAAATAGCTACATCATATCCTATCTATCATATCCAAAGGGGTATGCCCAAATTGCCCAATCTTGTATGGTCGTTGCATGGTTTCACATTTTAACAATTTTGTAACTCAATAAATCTATACCTCGATTTGTAGGGTTTGAAATGCACAATCTATTTTTAAAAACAGTTTTGTTGTAGTTCACCGGGTTTTAAGAGAAATTAACGTAGAAAGCACCTAATTTTAGGTTACAATCTTACATAAAAAAACGTTATTTTAATTTATAGGGTACATGATAAATCGTAATTGAAGTTCATATACGTAATAGTAAACCTAAATACTTAGCTTAGAATTTTGAGAGTTTATCTCAAAAAACTTGAGACAATTTTGCTTCGGGTACAAAATGGGCCCAAAAATGGGCATACTCCTTTTTACAATTATAATTGTAAATTGAAGCAAATTGAGGTTGTAAGCAAATATAATAGTTTTTATTAATAATAATAATATAACAATAAATTTTTTTAATATATATTTTTTATTTTATACATACATACATAAATCACGCCTATATCCCCCAAGGGGTAGGCAGAGGTGAACTAGCACCCACGTTTCGCCAGTTATGTTAGGTCCCATGTAATAGGTGGCGAACCTATTGCCATTTATCGGGCACAAAAGTCGCAATAGGTACATAGCTAGATGGTATAAGAGGAACGCTGCTACCCATTCCTCATCACTGATGAGGAGCCTGCCATTTTTTATTTTATGCTGTATCATAATATACTTTTTCTTTTTTTTACAATTCCGCCCCTAGGCATATTGCCTAGTTTGCCTTAAGGAAAATCCTCTATCTATCCGCCTCTGCTATAACTGCTATACCAATTTCCTCCTAATCATAAGAATTCTAAGAAGAACATTGCAATTTCTTTACGAATTCGACACGATGTAATCCAAGCGTGTTTTAGTGCTCTTGTGCTTCGTAAGGAATAGGTCTTCTATATCCTTGATCTTTGCTTTGTTCCCTATTGGTATTCAATGGAGGAACAAGTTTATTCGGTTTGTTAGATATAAGGCTCACAGGCAGTGCCTATTGTCTTTCAATGGCAGATCGAACTTTCAATACTAATAATATTGTGTCGCGTTTGTCATGTTGATATTTCGACGTTTTATCTGTTTAGAAGTCTATGGAATTTTATGCATAATTATTGTAATGATTTGACATGATAAGTCATGAGAAAATACTACGCAGTTCTGTTCAATAAGTCATTAATTTCAATAAGCCAAACATGAAATAATATTGCTAAAGATTCCAGAAATCTCAAAAGCGCTCTACTGTAAAAATAATTAAAATTACACCTATACCTGTAGGCCTACGCCTATTCGCTAACTTTTTTTGACAGTTGAAAGTGATGATCACCGGACTATTTACTTATTCATTACTGTTTTCACAGGACAAGTGTCTCAATAGCGTTATAGTAAAGTAGTAATGGATCAGTAAATAGTTAAGTGATTATCACTCTCAAGTGTCAAAAAAGTTAGCGAACAGTCCTACTGGAAGGATAGGCAGAGGTGAATTAACACCCATGCTTAGCCAATCATATTAGGTCCTATGTAATAAGCAGTGAGGCTATTGCCATCTATCGGGCAGGTAAATCGCAGTCTATTTCTAGGTGGAATAATAAGAATACTCACCCTCGTTGCCTGTCATCTCGTCATTCACATTGGCGTTATTTCACATGCAATGCGCCCACCTCTTCTTCTTCTTCCTCATTCTATCCATCCCTCAACACTCCTTACTTACAATATGCAACAGTAAAGTGTGCGTATATCCGTTATGGATATAATTTTGTTTCTTACCACCAGCAAAATTGTAAAGAACACAGTATTCGCAAATGTCACGCATTTCTCCCACAGAGCTTGGCAGAGCTTACTTTTTTGCACTTGCTATTGCATCTTTAAATATTGCTTTCATATACAATCCGTACAAATTTTGCAATAAAGCTCATTCTATTCTATTCTACCAAGCGAAACGATTCCCTTTAACCGTATCTGCCAATCGTTGCTGCACGCGAATCAAAAATATTCTCAGAATGCCATTCCCAATCTGCTGTTTCCCGTAACAACGCGTGGGCGAGTAAATAATGGTGCTGCTACACGTTGCAAGCCACTTGCGCATGTTGAAGCATTTACGCGGGTTATAATATGTATCGTGTAAATATTATTACAGTGAGGAGACTCGAGGATATACCTGCACAAGTAACATGCGAAAGTAGCCTGCGCGTCACATCGCGCGGGTTACTTGCGCAGACATGCTGACAGCTGAACCGAACAAAACCCATACATAAAGTACTCGCGCGGGCAGAATGCACGTGTAGCTTGACCAAGTAACTTGCGCAAGTAGCCCGTGCCTTTGTTTATGCATTGCGGGGACCTAGCCAAGGGGCTTGTCTATTCGAACGTATAAAAAACGAAAGTATGAAACTGACGTATTTTTTTCTCTGTAATAAGTACGTCAGATTTATACATTTTGTATTATATGCTTTCGATAGATTGGTCACTTGGCTACGGGCGTTGGTAGCTCGCGCCTTTCCTAGAGTGCGGCCCAGATGGGTCAAAATTGGAACTAAAATTCCGTCTGCTATTTTGTTCGTCTAGGAGTGTCAATGTGAGCGAGCAGCGCCACCCATCGCGCGCAGAATTATCTGAGGGTTTACTTTTTGGGTTACTCTTTAAATTAATTGGAATCGGTTTTGTGTTGCCATCTCTCTCAAACGTTGCTATCATACCTAATGAGTGAGAGTGACTGGTAGACTGAGACGATTGTAATCGGCTTGCAGAGTTAGGTCGCTGGACCGCACTCTACTTGCACCGTGTAAGAGCACCTTAAGATAAAAAAAAAACAATAAGTTTCACTCAACCCAGCTGCTAACGACTTTGCGTGAATTTCGGCAGAGTACAATGTTTTCTTTAGCCTACTTTCTGAACACATCAAAATCACATTAGTGTCCGGGGCATTATTATGAGATTATTGCTCGCAATTGTTCTGAGAGACTGCGCGTTTAAAGGTAAACGTGGGGAGAATGGGCCACAGTTCACCAGGCTGGCCCATTGCAGATTAGTGGGATAAAACGACTGCTGGCCCAGTGCTGATTTAATTTAGTGGGTTTAAACGACTGCCAACCAACCCGCACTGGGCCAACGTGGTGGGTTATGGCCCATTCTCCCTATATTCTTCCATAGGGAAGGCCCGTGCCCCAGCAGTGGGGACATTAAAAAGGGCTGGTGATGATGATGATGATGAAACGACTGAACGACTGCCGTGTGGCGACGGCAGAGCAGAATGCATTTGTCACCACCACCATCTCTCCCACGGGTATCGTACAAAGAAGTCGAGGTATTACATTTTTGGTCACCCATCCAATGTCCCGCCTTAGCGAATATTGCTTGATTTACGCAACCTGAGCGTGCTAAGCCACTGCGCTATCAAGCTCCTCCATGCTGCCACCCAATTAATATGACCCTTATAATAATGGTCATGTAGCATAAGTAGACACTTAAAAATAAAAACTTACTTTATATTCTGTTGTATAGCTATTTATCTGGTACATGTATAATTTACAATGTACCTGCAATGTCATGACTCGTTGACAATGGTGGGTTTCTCTACAGCCTACTTGCGTGCCGTTCTGCTAGCGGAGCGTTGGGCTCTGATGCGTTTAGTATCATCTTGGTATTGAACGCGTCAGGGTCGGCGCTTCGTTGCGGATCGGGGCGTACGCGGGTTTTGGAAACCTATCATTACAGACTGAGGCATGCTGCGCACTCCCCCATATTTTTCGTCTTGACGATTCATAAGTGTATTGTAATCACACCAGGGGACCTACCGCCTAACTCGATTGCTAAAGCAAAAGCTATAGTTTACGTCACGCTGTAATTTCGCACCAAATGTACCTAAACTATCGGCGAAAACTACGAACGAATTATCACCGATTGACTTGGTATGAATTTGGAAGACAATCCGTACCACCTAAACATTCAAGATGGTTGCTAGCTAAATTGATAGCCGTAAGCAATGCATTGCTTTAAAGCTATCATCAGCAATCGAGTTAGGCGGTAGGCGGTGGTATGAATAAATGAATTTTGACTTTGACTTTATTTTTTTAGATTTAAGTTTGAAGTTTATATAATACGTTCCAAGCTGGTGTACAAGCTGGTGTATTTAGTGCATGATGTATTTACCTATAAGTGTTTGTTGCACTATATTAATTATAATTTGTAATATTAACATAGTTAACATGTAAGAGTGTACACAATTTGATTTTAATTTTAACATTATATAAATGTAAGAAAAAGTGGTTAGAAAAAGAATTTCGAAAAATTATGATCTTGAGGCGGGAATCGAACCCGCGTCCGAACCCGCGTCCGCTGCTATCCGGGCAGGTGCCTGACCGCTCGGCCACCCAAGATACTAATTAGCTTGCCGAAATTCTTCTAACCTTTACACTTCACGTTGTAAGCTAACGGGTACCCTCGCAATGTAGAAATAAATTTCAAACATTCCAAAGCAGATATTTTTACAAATACCGTGCGTTCGGTTAAGCTTGGGTTTGCTTTATAAACTATTTGATTTTAATTTTAACATTATATAAATGTAAGAAAAATTAGTACAAAGATTTTAGTGGTTAGAAAAAGAAACTAACCACTTAACGCTTAGCTTAACCGAACGCACGGTATTTGTAAAAATATCTGCTTTGGAATGTTTGAAATTTATTTCTACATTGCGAGGGTACCCGTTGGCTTACAACGCGAAGTATAAAAGTTAGAAGAATTTCGGCAAGTTAATTAGTATCTTGGGTGGCCGAGCGGTCAGGCACCTGCCCGGATAGCAGCGGACGCGGGTTCGATTCCCGCCTCAAGATCATAATTTTTCGAAATTCTTTTTCTAACCACTAAAATCAGTGTACACAATGTTAATAAATCTAAATTAATAAATAAAATTAAAAAAAAATATAACATTACATTTAAACAAAGAGGCATTCGTTCTTTATTGACTATTCCGCCATTTCCATTTAACATCCGGGGACCAACAGCTCAACGTGCCTTCCGAAATTCATTATAATTATATTTTCCTTGTAATATTTTTATATTAAAATGATCAAATACAAATCCAATTGTAATTAAAAAGCAAACCCAAGCCTAACCGAATTCGTGGTATTTGAACAAGTTAATGCTTGGACGTTAGAAATAATTTTAATTTTACATTGCGAGGGTAGCCGTTGGCTAACTACAGCGAGTTGAAAGGTTTCAGAAATTTCAAGTTAATTAGCTTCCTGGTTGGATGAGTGGTAAAGGCAGCAGGCCGATTGGGGACGCGGGTTCGACTCCCCCCCTATCAGAACGGTAATTTTCAAAATGTTTCTGATCTCTATTTCTATTCTTATTTTTTCTTACATTTATATTGTGTTCAAATGGAAGTCAAATAATAATTCATTATTGTATGCTGTTATCGTCAAAATAGCAGAGCAAAATACAATTGTTACAAGAAAAGGACCAAAAAGTAGATGTCTTAAAATCAACTATATCTGAATTAAAGGAAAAAAATTGCATTTCAGAGAGCCAAAATAATAATAAAGATCGAGATAATAAAAAATTATCTTACACGGAGGTAGTTGGAAAAAATAATACAAACAACACAAGCAGCGTAATTAAATGTGGGGCCACGAAAACTGCGACCGCAATGCTTACAAACAGTCCTAGTATAATAGATACGTCCGTAAGAACTGAATCCACTATACTTACTAAAGAACCGAAGGCTGACTTTTCAAATGAAGAAAAGTGGACAGTGGTGAACAATAAGAAAAGGAGATATCCTTCAAGTGAAGTAAAGAAAGGAGGAAATAGGAGATCAGTGGAAATCATTGGAACCGAGAAGAAAAAATATTTACACGTTTGGCGGTTACACAAGGAAACTACGATAGAAAATTTAGAAAAATATGTAAAAAATATATGTGGCGAGGAAATTTCAATTAAAATAGAAAAAATAAAGCACAAAACGGAAAGAGATTACTCCTCATTCATCATAGGCGTACCGGAAAGCATATACGATAGATTATCCCAGCCGGAAAACTGGGCAGTAAATATAGAATTCTGTGAGTGGGTGTGGTTTCGCCGACCAACTAAAAAACCACAGAAACTCGAGTAAATCTATAAAAATTTACTACCAGAATGTAAGAGGGCTACGCACTAAATAAGATAAATTTTATCAGGGTATTTTAGCATCAAATTCGGATCTATTTGCTATTACAGAAACAGGTTGTAATTCATCTATAAAGGACGCAGAATTAATACCTCAAGGATACCACATTTTACGATGTGACAGAACTGATGGACGAAAACAAGGTGGCGCGTTTCTCGTGGCCACACACGGATACGAGCTACGACGAGTATCCCCGTCACAAGATGTAAACATTTCCATAATAGATATTTGTTTTTGTTTTGTGTAGTATATATCCCTCCAAATAGTAGTGAAAACGAATATATGTTACTATTTAGAATGGTTGAACAACTCTGTATAAAAAATAATAATGTATTAGTGGTCGGTGATTTTAATTTGTTTTCGTGTTCTGTCAGTGTTTGTAATTACTATGAATATTTATTAAGTTTTTGTGAATTCACTCAGAGTAATAAGGTTCCAAACTGTAATAATCGTCAGTTAGATTTAGTGTTGAGCAAATTAAGGGACCGAGATAGTGTATGTGTGCGTCCGGCTGACGGATTGGTGCTGGTCGATAAGTTGCACCCGCCGCTTGAAGTGACCGTGCGGCTGAGGTCAGCTGCCCTCGACCTTTGCCCGCAACAATTGCACCGCGTTACGTTGGAAGATGGTGCTGATGCCGACGACGTACAAAATAAACAGAGTGAGTCAAAGCCAATTCAGTCTCGATGGAACTTTTACAGGGCGGATTTTCCTTTGCTATATTATAATTTATCGACAACAGCTGGTCCCAACTATATGATATTGATGATTTGCAAGGTGCTTTAAATTTTTTTTATAATACTATAAATAATATATTTGATCAGTGTGTACCAAAGAAACGACAAAATAATAACATCTCTCAAAATAGATATATCTATCCAAATTGGTACACAAAAGATATTATTCTAGAATTAGGCAAAAAAGGCAGGTTACACAAACGGTACAAATTAACAAAATGTAAAAGAGATTATGAATTATTTTCTTGTAGTCGGGCAAAAGTAAAAAAGATGATTAACTTAGCTTATCAACAATACATCTACCGTATTCAGAGCAACTGTGTAGAAGATCCTAAATCTTTTTGGCATTATATTAAACAAAAAATGGACAAAGAAATATACAATCGATTATTAAGGATGGAAAGATATTGACAGCGGAAGAAAGCAGTAAAGAATTTGCTCATTATTTTCATTCTGTTTACGGTACGAAACAACCTGAATTAAACATAGACGCAGCAGTTTCTGCATCAGGAAACGCGACCGATGCTGCACGGATCCATTTATCGAGCTTTCGGATTACTGACGTTGAAGTGGCTTTGAGGAGAATTAAACCGAAAATGTCGGCTGGACCAGATGGCATTCCGGCTTTTATCTTTAAGGACTGTCGTATGATATTCTCTTCACCTCTTCTTCATATATACAATATATGTTTAAGATCGGCAACATTTCCAGATTGTTGGAAAATTACCCGAGTCACTCCAGTCCCCAAGGGAAGAGCAAGCACAGATGTAAAAGGATATAGGCCAGTTGCGGTACTTTCAACTCCGGCGAAAATATTCGAATCGGCATTACAAAAATCTATCTTAGCACAGCTGAGTCCTCAGATGTCTGGTGCACAGCATGGTTTCGTTCCAAAACATAGTACAACTAGTAACCTACTCACTTATATGTCTCAAATTACGCCAATGGTAGATCAAGGGTTACAGGTAGACGCCGCGTACTTCGATTTCCAGAAGGCGTTCGATCTGGTGGATAACGACATATTGCTGGGGAAGTTAGCAGCTGTTGGATTCACACCTCAATTGCTTACATTTTTTGCCAGTTATATGAGGGATAGGTATCAGTATGTAGATTTTGCTGGTCATTTGTCTCACTTATATGTAACCTTGACTGGGGTAAGTCAGGGTAGCAATTTGGGGCCGATGGAGTTCATCATAATGATAAATGATCTGTCACGTGTTATAAAAACCGCTAAACATCTGCTGTTTGCAGATGATTTAAAGCTCTTCCTACCAATAAACAGCATTCTTGACGCAGAAATACTGCAGGCGGATATTGATAGGGTGGTAGCTTGGAGCAAAATAAATAACTTGCATTTCAATAAATCGAAATGCTTGACGATTTCGTTTACAAGGTCAAAATCTCCTATTTGCTACAATTAGCACGGTATATGTTTTCTCTATTGATTGGAAAAATATACAACGCAGAGGTGTTGGCCAGCATACACCTAAACGTACCCGATAATTACATGGGTCGACGGCGGAGGCCTCGGCTGCTGGCTGTGCCGCTCGGCCGGACCAATCTCTTGAAGGAAGCGCCATTGACGCGGTCTCTACATACACTCAACTTGGTCACAGAAATGTTAGACATATTTTCATGTTCTATGAGCGAATTCAAAAAAATTACATTATACGTTATATGTTATAAAATGTAGATCTTTTTATTCTTATTTTATGTGTATGCTGCTTTATCGAATTAGGTATTGATACCTGTAATGATAAATGTATTGAGAAGTAAATAAATAAATAAATAAATAAATAAATAAATTGTCACCACCCCATCTCTCCCGTGGGTGTCTTACAAGGCGACTAAGGCAGCAATGAGCAGCAGTAATGGGCAGCCGCATTTCTCCTGTACCACATAGCATACCTACTGCAATTTATATACCTGCGTCCTTTTACATGAGACCTAACATAATTGGTGAAATTCATATCTGCCTACCTCTTCGGGGATTTATGTATGATGTAGGTATGTACTACTTCAAA
>CAWVPI010000078.1:0-13244 GCA_963931975.1 Cataclysta lemnata
AGAACATTGGCTTTGTACTGCGGCTGCCTGTTTGCCTATTGCTATTCCTGGTGCGGTAATCGAACACGCAACCCGAGCGGTATAGGCATCTGCTAGGATTGCAGAGAACACGAGAAAATTTTCTCACTTTATTTTCTTTGTAACATTTTTTTCGAAAATATTTATTGTTTATAAGTAAAATGTTTAAAATCAAATCAAATCTTAGCCAATTTTGCTTTCTAAGTTGTGTTAGTTGAGTGTGTTCTTTATGCGTATAGCCAAAAACTTCTCTATACACCAGAGAGCTGTAAAACCTAAGCAAAACCTTGAGCAGAACGAGTGGAATCTTGTCATTCTCTCTGTTCATCAGTCTCTCAACATGGTACGCTGCGTCTCTTTCCTATACATTCATTCTTATGGCATGAAGGTGAGTGTTGACATGTTGTGATGGGATTTCGTAGACCAACACCTTGGGTCAGAAGTCCCAAGTGCTGCCACTGACTTTCCCTATGCCACACCGGATGGACCTAGCACCCGCACGGTAAATCCATCAAATGCTAAGAGTTATCACTAGCACCTTTACGGTGCGTTGGATGATATGAATCAAAGGGAGAGTAAATAGCTTGACAATGACAGATATAAATGTAAGAGGTTGCTTTTTATATGATATATGATAAAGCCATTTATCTCTTTGAACTATCAAAAATCTATGGAATATCATGAGATAAATGGCTTTATGGACAGGGCAGTGCGAAAACTATATACAGTGGACCCCTGGTAATCCGACATCATGACTACTAAGTACGAGGTACAATCACGAAATAAAAATTCCCGACTATAGGGGTCCTGGCAGTACTCTATAATCCGACAAATTCGATAAACCGACACTGCACTGCCAAACTTTCATTGGAGTACCGGGTCCACTGTAATTTACATTTCATTCTTGTTATTATTTACTTTTCAATGATAAGCCACTAGGTTAATCTTGTATGGTGCTCCTACCTGGAGAGGAAGAGGGACCATACAAGATTAACTCAAATGCATTTAGGGTCACATACTTATCTTTTAAATAGTACTGGATCAAAAGCATTTTGTCATATATTTGTATGCATTTTCCTAAGAGAGAATAAGTATGCTACTTGTAATTCATAGATAACAACAAAAGAGATGTACCAACCACAACTAACTCGAACACCACATGGGTGGTTCAATCAAGTCGAGAAGAAAATTAGAATAAAATCATGACTTCACAATAATTGATATTTAAAAGTAAACACACTTGGAATGGTGGAATAATTCATTACAGGTGATTATGACATTGGTATGTTTACAAACCGCTGTAGCTATAAGAAGTGATCTTTGTTAAAACCACTACTAGGTACCTATCATCAAAAACTAATTCAGACAAAATAGATAGAATAAAATTCATGACCCTGTCAAGCAGATTCAATCGTCGATATCATAAACTTTGAAAATACATTGATTAAACTTTAAATTTAAATTCTCATTTTGTAGCACAGTTTGGAGTAATAAAAGAAAAGCGTATATGTTTAAGTAGTGCTAAAATTTATTATTACTTACCACTTCAATCACAATAAAGCTTTTGGAAAGATATGTTTGTGTACACTTCATTTGAAGTCCATGACGTCTCTATTTTTAATAATACTTTTAAACAAGATTTGTCTTCATCTGAGAGTTGATGTGTACAGTAAACCTGTTAACATAATATTAGGGTACCTACACTTATTGACACACTAAAATTAAAAGCCATATAGTGAAATTGTGAAATCTAAAATTCACATTTCACAATTCACAAGAAAAAAAGTTCTAATTTTTTTTGTTTTTTTTAGGGAAGGCAAAGGTTCTAGCCCATACAGCCAAGTCTTTAGTGTATATGTAGTCTTATGAAATAATGAGTGGGTGAAATGTATTAATAAAATGTATTTTACGTTAAAATATGGGTGTCACACATTTTAACGCATCAAGGGAGTGCTTGGAGGGAATTTAATGGTAACAGAGTTCATGATGGTGCCTGATGAAGTGGACAAAACCAATTTTCAAGTGGTTTTCACCACAACATCAAACAAATCACAAGACTTGTTTTCAATGATTCTGTATAATTGCACATCAACGCGGATGCTTTTGCATCAAAATAACACCACTTTCACTGCACAAAATCCACTCTGAACCAATTTTAGAATTATCGAAAAAAAATCTGACTGACACCAAAGAGTATATAATACACTACGTTTAACTGACACCACGAAACGCGCCAAGCACTCCGTATTTTTTTTTAATTCTCCCTATATTTTAGGGAAGGCAAAGGTTCTAGCCCATACAGCCAAGACTTTAGTGTTTATTTTATCTGTAGTCTCATGAAAAAATGAGTAGGTGAAATGTATGAATAAAATGAATTTTACGTTAAAATATGGGTGTCACACATTTTAACGCATCTAGGGAGTGCTTGGAGCGAATTTAATGGTAACAGTACTAATATGATCTTCACCACAACATCAAACACATTATGTGGCTTATTTTCGATGATTCTGCATAATTGCACATCAACACGGTTGCTTGTGCATCAAAATAACACCACTTTCACTTCACAAAATCCACTCTGTAACAATTTTTGAAATAGTGAAAATAAATCTGACTGACACCACGCAACGCGTCAAACAACTACCCGTATTCTTTTTGTTCATTATCTTCCAATGAGTAAACACTACGTTTTATTATCTTCGTTCAAGTTCGTTCGTTCGTCTCGCTCGCATTCGCTTGTTTGGCTAGTCAAAGAGTATATAATACACTACGTTTTGGCTAGTATTCTCTTTCTCTTTGGCATTCGCCATTTTGTTTTGTAATGTTGTATTGATTAATTTAGGCATAACCTAATCCTATGTACAAGTCATATTGAATCTTTCATTTATTTTGTATTTTACAAAGTTTAAACGCTACACAAACGTTTTGAAATAACCACAGTTAGTGAGAAATCAAAAGCCATGGTGTATAACAGCAATAGGCAGTGTAAGTACATGGTATTTTTTAATTAACTGATCGTATTTTCTAAATCACGTCTGTTACTTCTGAAATGGGTTCCCGAGCTATTTACCGAATCATAATTTTAAACAAAACCATGTTCAAAACACCACCTTTCTAGCCAAATGTAGTCTAATGATTTGTTTTATTGTTAGACAATACACGCAATTCCGCAATCGGCCGCTACAACACCCCGGGTCAGTTCGTTGCTGCTGGAGGTGTAAGTTGAATGAAATCATATTAGTACATATTTAATAATAAAATGTTACCAATACCTATGATATTTATAACTTTAACTGTTATAACAGCATAATGCCGAGCCCCACAAGCCCTGGCACTGGCTATCAAAGTCAACAGTTACTCTCTGACTGGCGCTTGGCTCTGATCATCTGCCAGCCTGTATTGTATGAGATGGGGTATAACATTTATGCTCCCATATCTCGTCCAATGCATGGTTTCCACCAATGGCATTCGAGAATGTGGCATAAAATTATCAAAATTTAGATTTTGTACTGGGCTGCCTGTGGTGAGAGGCTTGAGGGATGTCGCTATGAGCCTCTCGGAGGGTAGCGCTGTGGGTTGAGAATGCATTATGATCACGAAATTCACAGTTTCGTGCACATATATATTCTCTAGACTTAAGTAGACAGTAAGCTGCTCTGAATTCCTGGCATGCAACAACCCATTGCAATTGTATTATTAGCTTTATATGGAGAAACATCTAAAGAAAAAAATTATATTTATTAAATAATACTTTTTAGGTACTAAGGAGTAATCCTTTGTGCCTTAAAAGTAAATGAATAAAAATGTACAATTTCACTGGGTGTAACATGATGGGAATATGGATGTATACGGTAATGTGCCACCACCCTCACTGTGTAAATGGTTGTTGGCTGTGCATTTACAAATATACATCATTGGATGGAAGCTAGTATGAATGGTATGTGAGAGGTGTGCCACATAACCTATGCAGCTGAAGGGTTGGCTGCCAGCGGGCAGTGGGGGTTCTCCACCACCGGGGCCGTGTCTCTGAATGACAGCAACTTACAGAGTGAGTATTTGTACTCTTAAGTTTTATCAGTTTCATGCTATTAATATTAATGTTTACATAAATATACAAATATATTGGTGAAACAATCACACTTTTTAGATATACATATGTATTATACTAATGAGATATTGTGAAGAACTCTGTAATATAAAATATTACTGAATAAGGCTTGATCTTCCCTTTTCCTTGAAATATTTTTTTTTAACATTGAAATTTTAATGACAATGCTAAATAATGGGTGTTATTTTACATACTTCAACAACTTGCAAATATGAACATACTGTTTTCAATATAAGTAAGCAGCTCAGGGTGTCAATATAAGTAAGCAGCTCAAGGTGCTTGTTTTCAATGTAAGTAAGCAGCTCAGGGTGCTAGCCAAGGGGCAAACAATGTTGCGTTTTTACCAAACAAATCTCAATTTTAGACAACGGTTTTTACAGTTCAATAATTTTTACTGTTCATTTGAATAGATTGGCTACTTGTCTAGGGCACAGGTCAACATATTGGAGGGCCTAACCAAGTGGCTTATCTATTTGAAAGCATACATAACAAAAGTATGAAACTGACGTATTGTTTTCTCTGTAATATTATGTTAGTTTCATACATTTTGTATTCTACGAATTCAATGAATTGGTCACTTGGCTAGGGCCCCAGGTCATGCTTTTCTGTGTATTTTGTGAAGATTTATTGTAATTATGTTAAAATATGACTTCTTCTCCCTGCCCTGTTCCCAGCCTATCTCGGGTCGGCGCAGTATGTTTCCTCTTCCATTCATATCGGTGCGACGTCATCAAGCCTTCCACTCCCTTTTGATTCATATCATCAATCACACCATAAAGGATGAATGAATCTATAGAGAAAAGAGATGGAACGGACCATGTCGAGAGACCGATGAACGGAGAGAGTGATTGGAATGACAACATTCCAATCCATTACCGCACAAGGTTTTGGCTTAGGTTTTACAGCTGGCTGCCAGCCTGACACTAACCCTCTTTGGGTATGCTGTTGTTAGTGGTTTGCCCTCCGACATTCGGGTGCCCCAAGGTGCTTATTGGTCTACACCGGGCAATCTCCCTTAATCGACTTTTACGACACCCATGGGATGAGTCGGGGCTGACCTATTCTACGTTATTTGTTCGCTCCCAGGCCAGCATAGTAGGCTACTAATATATTAAAATATGACTACCTAACACAAACCTGAAATCTCTTACTAATTATAAGTGCATATAGTTTGTTTGATGGTTCTGTTGTGGTAATAGCAAGGGCAGCCGCAGTCCCAACCTCAGTCGCCGGTGCCCCAATCGCCGCAGCCGAGGCCCCTGTCCCAGCAGAGGCCTTCGCCGCAAGCGCAGCGCCCAGTGCAGCCGGTGCAGCGGCCGCAGCAGCAGTTCCAACCGCCGATGCCGCCGATGCCGCCCACGCCACCCGTGCAGCCCCAGGAGCCATTCGCCCAGAGGACCAATCAGGCAGCCGCCGCAGCAGCCAATAACCAACTGATGTTTGAGCAAAAGGTGAGTGGCTTTAACACAGCATTTAGCATTTGGATTGAGATTTGTGCAGATAAGTCTAGTTAGTAATAGAAAGCTGGACATCGTATTCCCATCCACCAGTGAAATCTCGGACATCTCAGTATTCAATATATTATAACCTCATATCATGCCTCTCAAGGCACGGAGTGATAATTTTGTGTTCTAGATCATTAATGCCATGCAGCACTACTGTAATATATCAATAAATAATAATAGCACAAAGACATTGGAAATAATTACTTCTCTGGCATATTTAGGTGCTCATTCTAATTTAATTGTTAACCAGGAGGAAGATGTGGAAATGAGAATGGAGCCTGAAAGTGATTCAGTCAACGGTGATGACGTCGTCGCCCGCCCGGCTTGGATGAAATCGAAGCTGACTGGATGTAAGTTTGAATTATACAAGGTGTTTGGTACATGGGGTATCAAGCCCCTTGTATATGCTTGGTGCTGCTTTAAATCAACTTGAAATCTGTCAACTTAATGTTAGAGTTAATTAATTAATATCCGAACTTATCGCATTGCCTTTTGTATTTATATAATGTCTATGAGTTTTGTGTGCCTCTAGGCATAGGCCTCCTCCAACTGCCTCGAATGCGGGGTATCTATACAAATTTACATGAAGCCATTATACAAAAAATTTAAGGAAGATTATTTTCAATTTCATATTATTATATGAACCACAAACTTTGTAGGAAACATATGTAATCTTTTAATCCATGTCAATGAATTGACTGCAGTAAAGAAAATCACCAAGAAAGAGAAGCGCCGCCGCCAGAATCAGCACTTGCGCCGTCTCATCACTCCCAAGAACGCGGTCATGGTTCTCAACGAAATATTGCTGGGTGACCAGCTCGCTAATGTGAGTCTCTATTTGTTATTGCACTCAATATTGAGCCTAAATCTTACTACTGTTGCATACATGAATCGGTACTATATATTCGTTTTCTTGGATCAGTGTAATCTGGATAATTATCTGCAACGCCAGAGTAAACAGGCATCTTTTAGGCGAGCGTGTACCATATTAGGCTTCATCATTGTTTTCGACAAGGCATGATTGTGCCAAATGCTCTGCCTATTTAAATAGAAAAATAAAAAAGTATTCTTAATAGTCCTATAAAATTAAATGTTGTAGATTTTTATGACAACTGTAATTAGTAGAAAACATGAGTTTGATTGCATCCACCAATCCGCACTGGGTCAGATTGGTAGGTTAAGGCCTATTCTCGCTATATTCTTCCATCCATAGGGAAGACTGTGTTCTAGAACTGGGGACACTAAAGGGCTGGTGATGATGATGAGTTTAATTATAAAAAAAAATGCAGTCTCTATGTAATGGTGTATTAATTTTTTCCTGATCGTTTTGTAGCAACAATTCAAGGTAGAGCCTGCCGAGGGCAGTAACCCATACTTCAAGAACCAGTGCACCAACTTCTGTGCAGACCTCACCGTAGATGGGGTCACATACAAGGGTTATGGTGAGAACATTTAACTACTATTATCTTAAACGATTCACATTGTTTACTTTACTCTGGTTTTTATGTGAATGAAAATAGTATTTATTTTTATATGCCGTGTGGTGACGGCAGAGTAGAATACAATTGTCACCACCCCAAATCTCTCCCGTGGGTGTCGTACAAGGCGCTAAGGATAAATCAGTGATGAGGAATGGGCAAACAGCGTTCCTCTTATACCACCTAGCAATGTACTGCGACTTTTGTGCCCGATAAATGGCAATAGACTCGCCATTTATTACATGGGACCTAATATTATTGGCGTATCGTGGGTGCTAGTTCACCTCTGCCTACCCCTTCGGGGATATAGGCGTGATTTGTGTATGTATGTATTTTTGCTTGTGCAGGCGAGAACAAGATGTCTGCGCGCAACGCGGCGGCGGAGCAGGCCATCCGCGACCACATCATCAAGCGGATGAAGCGCGCCGTCACCGCCGACGTCGCCCCCGCAGGTACGCTGCCATCTGTGCTTTTATATTCTACTGTATACTAATATTATTAAGCTGAATAGTTTGTTTGTATTGTCGCGCTAATCTTAGGAAGTGAACTACTGACTCGAATTAAAAAAAAAAATTTTGTGTTGGATAGTCTATTTATCGAGGAAGGCTATATAGGCTATATTATAACCGACATTAACACGAGCGAAGCGACGAGCGTCTACTACTAATGAGAAAAAAACGTATACCGTTTTGATGTCTCTTTATTGACGAAATGCATTTGAAAATAAATAAAGATGTATTTTAAAATAGATCATCCAATTTTAGAAAATCAAAATGATTAGTGACTTTGAGAAATATGTATTACAAATTTCTATTTTTGTATTTCATAATAAAAGGCTCATCAACATTGTTTACGTTGTTTATCTCGTTCTAATGGCTGGAGTATAGATACGTCATGCGTTTCTCTCGCAGGGGCAGGCAGAGGTTCACTTCTTTCCCCTTTCTATTATCCTTAGATACTCCTGTTATTATGTTATCCTCCATATTACCTGTTATTAACAGCATTTAGCTCAAGTTTTTAATTTATATAATGGAAATACATGTATTAGTGTTAGTTTTGTTGATGTCCTAATAAATAAATAAATAAATAAAAAATACTCCTTTTACATACACCATACTACTTAATTTGCAGTGGTCCCGGAGGCCGCCGACTCCGAGTCGGAGGAGACCCTTCCTATGATCCAGCTGGCGTCGTTCGCTCTTCACAAGCTGTTCTCCGAGTGGGAGTTCGAAGGGCACAAGGTGCCACAGCTGCGGCTGCCGGGGGCTTCAGGGGGCGAGGGCTCCGACGCGGGGGCTACGGGGGGCGAGTCGGTAGCCCCCAAGCCCCGCCCGCCCAAGCCCCCCAAGGAGCTCCCGGCGAAGGCGGCCAGCATGCACCCGGCCATGCTGCTCACGTACATGCGGCCGCATCTCGAGTACCGCGAGTTGGGAGTGGACGGCGACCGTCCGCATAACAGGACGTTTACTATGGGAGTGGAGGTGGACGGTGCCACCTACATCGGGAAAGGTACAGCCTGATTTGTCTTCTTCCTGCCCTGTTAAGTTTCCCTGTCTCCCATGGGAGTCCCGCTGCCAAAACATTAACGCGTGATGGCTGGTGATGAAAAACTCGTATTTTATTGTATCGCAACTACGAAATTCGCGTGGAAACGCTAGTCGCCATGCTGTTTCGGCCTTGACGTCACGCGCCACGAAGAGCGAAAGATCAAGATCCACTTTGTATACTATCAGAGTGACGTCACTTCTGATTCCATTATGGCGAATAGCATTTTAGACATTTGAATTGAAAAACAGGGTAAAAACAAACTTTTAAAATTGAATTATAAAATTTAAATTGCATTTTCAAGAATAAATATCGACTTTTCACGAAGTGTATCTAATGAGCGTGCATTATATTTTTCTAAATGTGTAAAATACAATGTCTTTCTCCGTCTCCCCTTAGCGTCGAACAAGAAGGAGGCGCGGCGGCTGGCGGCCAAGGCGGCCTGCACCGCGCTGTTCGGCGTGCAGTTCGAGGAGCCCGCGCCCGCGCCCCCGGCCTCCGCCCCCGCGCCCACGCCCATGGCGCAGACGGCCTAGCCGGGCACTCGTGTACTCGAGACTGCCGCCTGCACCCTTCCCCTGTTATCTGTACCGTAGCAATCTCCTTGACGCACTTGATGTCCTGACAGACTCCCGTGAGCAGGACACATTTTTGACAATAGTTTATCTGTGGAAACTTTAGACAAGGCTGTATGGGCGTTAGTTCCCTTTGCCTTCCCTAAAAATGGGAGAACGAAATAAAATTTAACTGTCTAAATTCGTTCCTTTTCACCAAATAACTATGGAAACTGCAATTTGACATTGACTCTGATCAACAGAATTCTATAGAAGCTGTTTACTGCTCGTGTATTATAGTGACCTGATTATACTTTTTGTATGTCTGACCTATTTTTGAAATACTACAACAACCTCCTGTGTCCATAAATAGACGCAGAGCAATGTATGAATTTTCAATTAAGGTTTTTTAGTACCTTAGGAGAAGAACCCAATGATCGTGTTTGATTCTTACGGTACAAGTGATCAATCAATCTTTTGTCTACTATACATTATTACACTTGGTAATCAATTCGGAACATAATGTTTGTAATAGTAATGCAAGAGTTGGTTTTATTTTTGTTTTTAAATTATAATAATGTATACAGAACACAATATTATATCAACTGAATGAAGTATTTGTTATCCTTGTATTATGTTTTAAATTAACATAAAGTTTAATATAGGGTGCGGTGTCCAATGGTGAACCACGTAAATATTCGAGAATTATATATTCGTAACCTTAACTTGTTATTTCGGTTCGTTTCGTGTCGTGGGAATTTAGTTTACGAATATACGATACATATAAGATAATGCAATAGACCGTAACATGGTCTTCCTTAGTATGACTTCCAAATTTTATTTTCTGTTTTGATCCTCGTCGTCGATTCGATTTAAATAAATACCAATCCATATTTAGGGTTATGTTAAATAAACGAAAGTAATTTGAGCAGTAACAGCAAAATAATACAAAAAATTGTTTTATCATATAAAATAAGTGTGCTTTATTTGGCGCTAGTTCGGTTCCGACTGAGCCATGTGTAGCGCGGTTATAATCAAATATTTGAATTTTCGCGCCCACAGTACTTTACGATGGGTAGCTAAATGATTCACTGTTGGACACCTCGCTCTTAACTTTGAATGAAATTTAATTATTAGGTCAAATAAGATTATCAGAACAGGACAACTTAAACATTTAATTTATTTAGCGTTTTGGTCTGTTCCTTTATACACAGTGAATGTCAAATTTGATTTCATTAGATTTAAGATTATTTTATAATAGTACGTAACATAGAAATATAATATTCATAATCTCGTCGTGTTGTTTTTATTTGCCCTTTTGTACCTTTTTAAATTTTTGTTTACCTCATCAAGCAATTACTTAAAATTTATTGTATTGTAGTACAGACAACAGCACGTCAGCCTACCATAAAATGTCAAATTTTCTCAATCGACGTGCTTTACTACAAACAAGTTAAAGTTGACAACATTCAATTCAGGTGGATCTACCTATCTTCCTACAACAAATACTCCATACTACCTGTGCTCCATACATTATAATAAGGAATTAGGAAAAAAATAAAACAAAATAATTCAGATGTGTCTAAATTTAATAAAATCACAAATATTGTATTCAGCTGATTGCCAATTAAGATACAAATTGATGGGTGCTTAAACTGGCATCAATCCATCAACTATCTTCGGGATTGTAATCCATCATTAATTGTAAACACTAAATTTACAATAAGTCATAAATCCATTGTAGAATCTAATCTGCTTTAACAATAAGATTTCGAATTTAGTTTAGCTCATAAATTTAATAAGTATTTTTTGACACGAAGTTCTTAAAATTAATAATAATAAATTGTAAAATAGTGAATAATTAACACACTAACCAACGGAAAGGTAGGTAAATTAATAAAAGTAATAACTACAGCTACTCAGTCTTGCCAAATGTTAGTAATGTTAACTAATGTAAGGTTCCTAGGTGTTTATTTATCATCGGGTAGGTAGCTAATTTTAGTATTAACATCCGTAAAAATAATGGGTAGATATATAGAATATAGGTATTGGCGGTAAATAAATTTAAATCTATTCAACTAAATAAGTATTAAGTATAATATATAGACATTTTGTAAATTCCTACTTAAATATTTTAATGGCTGCTGAATTAATCATCACTATAAAATTACGCTAGATAAAAGTTACTGCAAAATGTGTCTAAACTCTTACAAGAACACCAAACTCACTTCACAAGGTTCCAACTTATTAAAATAACTTTTACACTTAAAATTACAGACAGTTATTCTACATCAGTCACAACAATACTATCATCTTCCTTCCCAGAATTTTAATGTGACTGTGGATGGAGACCCGTTGCTCTCAAAGGACTTTTTGAGATTGAATGAACATTAGTAGCTAGCCAAGTAAAAAATAGTTTATTACTAGCAGCACGTAGTATTTATTAGCCAGGTATACTGCGTACCTAAGCATTGCAGCGTACCTACCGATGAATTTTTGAGAACATATAGGTACATAAGTAAGCTAAATTGTTAAGTAGTGAATAATACTTACATCGATTTAAGTAGCTACAGTTAACAGGTATTCATGTAGGTAAAAAAGTAGCAAATAACACCGGTGGTCATCTGAGGCAGACAAAAACACAACCAAGACAATAACATAACAATGTCAATAAGCAACATAATATTCAGTAGGTAAACAATAATATGAAAGTAAAAAAGTCAAAAATACTTAGTAAAATATAAAATGCCTACGCCTACACCCCCTAACGCCTAACTAGATAATTTCGTAAGATTTCCATGGACGTCAAAATTGTATAACTAGTGGAATAGAACAGGTTCCTTAAACCGCTCGGCTTCGAATAAACGTAACAAACATTTTCAACCGCCTCCGTACTCTACTGGTTCGCCCACTGGAATGAGATCTCGAGGTCCCGGGTTCGATCCGCAGGGTAACGGTTCGGTTGGTGGGAGGACTTTTTCAAGGCCGCCAGGCCATCAAAACCATCTTATCAAAAATCTGTCCCCATTAACAGCATTACTGTGTTCCGACAATTTGTGATAAGATAGCCAGCCCCTCTACGCTCGAGGTTTCCGGGTGAACCTTCGATTCTTCGGCCCTTACCGTCACTTCCCAACAGCCCCCGTAGCACGGGACGTGGACACATCTCTTTCGGGGGACAGAAAATCTTTTCCACTCGCTCTAAGTCGCACTAAATCCCGAGACAGCACTGTCAAGTGGTGGAGAGAAACCTGACCACGTCCCCGTGCTAGGCTAGCCTAGCGTTGAAAACAACGAAGCTTCATGGCGCCTAGAGCAGACGGTACGCCCACACGGACAGCGGGCTCTGGAGCAACGCACGGTGCGGAGGCTCGCGCCCGCCCAGCACCAGCATGAGCAGGCGCGCGCTGCGGGGCCGCAGCGGCCGCATCTCGATGTCCCCGCCGCTGCCGTCGCCGCCGCCCACGCCCGAGTCCGGCGTCAGCGCCGCCAGCGCGCGCACGTCGGGCCCTAAATAGTGCGGGTTGCTGAAGCCGGACGACAGGCGGTTCACGCGCTCGGCGCTCGCGTAGTCGGACGTGGAGTCCGCGTCGTCCTCGTCCGAGTCGAGGCGCACCAGCCTCGCCCCGAAGTCGGGCTCCGAGGCGGGCTCGCGCGCCAGCGGGGCGGGCGCCGCCTCCAGCGCGTACGCGGAGCGCGACTTGGCCAACGCCGCCTCGTGCCGCGCGAGGCTCTCGGTGGAGTCCCCGTCGGGCGCCAGCACGGTGTAGGAGCACCGGGCCGCCCGCCGGACGTGGAAGCTGGCCAGCCGCGGCATGAAGGCGCCGGTGGGCCTGGCCGCCGGCCGCGCCTCGGCAGCCGGCAGAGCGCCGGTCCCGCCGGCCGCCGCAGCCGGCAGCAGCAGCGCGCGGGCGTCCACCCTCGCCGGCGGCCACTTCACGCCCTGCTCGATGCGCTCCCACGTCTCCGTCGCTGCAAGCAACCACACTGTAGATGTAGACAAGAGACCCACACCACACGAATAGACAAACCGAAC
>CAWVPI010000079.1:0-13474 GCA_963931975.1 Cataclysta lemnata
CCCGCAGGTGGGCGACGACTGCCTCTACTTCCGCCTGGTGAGTGTCACCCACATCACCCACACCCACCACCCACACCCACCACCCGCGAGTGGCTCACGGCCGTGGCGCCGCGCAAGGCGCCTACCACCCGCAGGTGGGCGACGACTGCCTCTACTTCCGCCTGGTGAGTGTCACCCACATCACCCACACCCACCACCCACACCCACCACCCGCGAGTGGCTCACGGCCGTGGCGCCGCGCAAGGCGCCCTACCACCCGCAGGTGGGCGACGACTGCCTCTACTTCCGCCTGGTGAGTGTCACCCACATCACCCACACCCACCACCCACACCCACCACCCGCGAGTGGCTCACGGCCGTGGCGCCGCGCAAGGCGCCCTACCACCCGCAGGTGGGCGACGACTGCCTCTACTTCCGCCTGGTGAGTGTCACCACACCCACACCCACCCCACGACCCACACCCCACCCACCACCACACCACCACCCGCGAGTGGCTCACGGCCGTGGCGCCGCGCAAGGCGCCCTACCACCCGCAGGTGGGCGACGACTGCCTCTACTTCCGCCTGGTGAGTGTCACCCACATCACCCACACCCACCACCCACACCCACCACCCGCGAGTGGCTCACGGCCGTGGCGCCGCGCAAGGCGCCCTACCACCCGCAGGTGGGCGACGACTGCCTCTACTTCCGCCTGGTGAGTGTCACCCACATCACCCACACCCACCACCCACACCCACCACCCGCGAGTGGCTCACGGCCGTGGCGCCGCGCAAGGCGCCCTACCACCCGCAGGTGGGCGACGACTGCCTCTACTTCCGCCTGGTGAGTGTCACCCACATCACCCACACCCACCACCCACACCCACCACCCGCGAGTGGCTCACGGCCGTGGCGCCGCGCAAGGCGCCCTACCACCCGCAGGTGGGCGACGACTGCCTCTACTTCCGCCTGGTGAGTGTCACCCACATCACCCACACCCACCACCCACACCCACCACCCGCGAGTGGCTCACGGCCGTGGCGCCGCGCAAGGCGCCCTACCACCCGCAGGTGGGCGACGACTGCCTCTACTTCCGCCTGGTGAGTGTCACCCACATCACCCACACCCACCACCCACACCCACCACCCGCGAGTGGCTCACGGCCGTGGCGCCGCGCAAGGCGCCCTACCACCCGCAGGTGGGCGACGACTGCCTCTACTTCCGCCTGGTGAGTGTCACCCACATCACCCACACCCACCACCCACACCCACCACCCGCGAGTGGCTCACGGCCGTGGCGCCGCGCAAGGCGCCCTACCACCCGCAGGTGGGCGACGACTGCCTCTACTTCCGCCTGGTGAGTGTCACCCACATCACCCACACCCACCACCCACACCCACCACCCGCGAGTGGCTCACGGCCGTGGCGCCGCGCAAGGCGCCCTACCACCCGCAGGTGGGCGACGACTGCCTCTACTTCCGCCTGGTGAGTGTCACCCACATCACCCACACCCACCACCCACACCCACCACCCGCGAGTGGCTCACGGCCGTGGCGCCGCGCAAGGCGCCCTACCACCCGCAGGTGGGCGACGACTGCCTCTACTTCCGCCTGGTGAGTGTCACCCACATCACCCACACCCACCACCCACACCCACCACCCGCGAGTGGCTCACGGCCGTGGCGCCGCGCAAGGCGCCCTACCACCCGCAGGTGGGCGACGACTGCCTCTACTTCCGCCTGGTGAGTGTCACCCACATCACCCACACCCACCACCCACACCCACCACCCGCGAGTGGCTCACGGCCGTGGCGCCGCGCAAGGCGCCCTACCACCCGCAGGTGGGCGACGACTGCCTCTACTTCCGCCTGGTGAGTGTCACCCACATCACCCACACCCACCACCCACACCCACCACCCGCGAGTGGCTCACGGCCGTGGCGCCGCGCAAGGCGCCCTACCACCCGCAGGTGGGCGACGACTGCCTCTACTTCCGCCTGGTGAGTGTCACCCACATCACCCACACCCACCACCCACACCCACCACCCGCGAGTGGCTCACGGCCGTGGCGCCGCGCAAGGCGCCCTACCACCCGCAGGTGGGCGACGACTGCCTCTACTTCCGCCTGGTGAGTGTCACCCACACCCACACCCACACCCACCACCCACACCCACCACCGCGAGTGGCTCACGGCCGTGGCGCCGCGCAAGGCGCCCTACCACCCGCAGGTGGGCGACGACTGCCTCTACTTCCGCCTGGTGAGTGTCCCACATCACCCACCCCACCACCCACACCCACCACCCGCGAGTGGCTCACGGCCGTGGCGCCGCGCAAGGCGCCCTACCACCCGCAGGTGGGCGACGACTGCCTCTACTTCCGCCTGGTGAGTGTCACCCACATCACCCACACCCACCACCCACACCCACCACCCGCGAGTGGCTCACGGCCGTGGCGCCGCGCAAGGCGCCCTACCACCCGCAGGTGGGCGACGACTGCCTCTACTTCCGCCTGGTGAGTGTCACCCACATCACCCACACCCACCACCCACACCCACCACCCGCGAGTGGCTCACGGCCGTGGCGCCGCGCAAGGCGCCCTACCACCCGCAGGTGGGCGACGACTGCCTCTACTTCCGCCTGGTGAGTGTCACCCACATCACCCACACCCACCACCCACACCCACCACCCGCGAGTGGCTCACGGCCGTGGCGCCGCGCAAGGCGCCCTACCACCCGCAGGTGGGCGACGACTGCCTCTACTTCCGCCTGGTGAGTGTCACCCACCACCCACACCCACCACCCACACCCACCACCCACACCCACCACCCACACCCACCACCCGCGAGTGGCTCACGGCCGTGGCGCCGCGCAAGGCGCCCTACCACCCGCAGGTGGGCGACGACTGCCTCTACTTCCGCCTGGTGAGTATCACCCACCACCCACACCCACCACCCGCGAGTGGCTCACGGCCGTGGCGCCGCGCAAGGCGCCCTACCACCCGCAGGTGGGCGACGACTGCCTCTACTTCCGCCTGGTGAGTGTCACCCACATCACCCACACCCACCACCCACACCCACCACCCGCGAGTGGCTCACGGCCGTGGCGCCGCGCAAGGCGCCCTACCACCCGCAGGTGGGCGACGACTGCCTCTACTTCCGCCTGGTGAGTGTCACCCACATCACCCACACCCACCACCCACACCCACCACCCGCGAGTGGCTCACGGCCGTGGCGCCGCGCAAGGCGCCCTACCACCCGCAGGTGGGCGACGACTGCCTCTACTTCCGCCTGGTGAGTGTCACCCACATCACCCACACCCACCACCCACACCCACCACCCGCGAGTGGCTCACGGCCGTGGCGCCGCGCAAGGCGCCCTACCACCCGCAGGTGGGCGACGACTGCCTCTACTTCCGCCTGGTGAGTGTCACCCACATCACCCACACCCACCACCCACACCCACCACCCGCGAGTGGCTCACGGCCGTGGCGCCGCGCAAGGCGCCCTACCACCCGCAGGTGGGCGACGACTGCCTCTACTTCCGCCTGGTGAGTGTCACCCACATCACCCACACCCACCACCCACACCCACCACCCGCGAGTGGCTCACGGCCGTGGCGCCGCGCAAGGCGCCCTACCACCCGCAGGTGGGCGACGACTGCCTCTACTTCCGCCTGGTGAGTGTCACCCACATCACCCACACCCACCACCCACACCCACCACCCGCGAGTGGCTCACGGCCGTGGCGCCGCGCAAGGCGCCCTACCACCCGCAGGTGGGCGACGACTGCCTCTACTTCCGCCTGGTGAGTGTCACCCACATCACCCACACCCACCACCCACACCCACCACCCGCGAGTGGCTCACGGCCGTGGCGCCGCGCAAGGCGCCCTACCACCCGCAGGTGGGCGACGACTGCCTCTACTTCCGCCTGGTGAGTGTCACCCACATCACCCACACCCACCACCCACACCCACCACCCGCGAGTGGCTCACGGCCGTGGCGCCGCGCAAGGCGCCCTACCACCCGCAGGTGGGCGACGACTGCCTCTACTTCCGCCTGGTGAGTGTCACCCACATCACCCACACCCACCACCCACACCCACCACCCGCGAGTGGCTCACGGCCGTGGCGCCGCGCAAGGCGCCCTACCACCCGCAGGTGGGCGACGACTGCCTCTACTTCCGCCTGGTGAGTGTCACCCACCACCCACACCCACCACCCACACCCACCACCCACACCCACCACCCACACCCACCACCCGCGAGTGGCTCACGGCCGTGGCGCCGCGCAAGGCGCCCTACCACCCGCAGGTGGGCGACGACTGCCTCTACTTCCGCCTGGTGAGTGTCACCCACATCACCCACACCCACCACCCACACCCACCACCCGCGAGTGGCTCACGGCCGTGGCGCCGCGCAAGGCGCCCTACCACCCGCAGGTGGGCGACGACTGCCTCTACTTCCGCCTGGTGAGTGTCACCCACATCACCCACACCCACCACCCACACCCACCACCCGCGAGTGGCTCACGGCCGTGGCGCCGCGCAAGGCGCCCTACCACCCGCAGGTGGGCGACGACTGCCTCTACTTCCGCCTGGTGAGTGTCACCCACATCACCCACACCCACCACCCACACCCACCACCCGCGAGTGGCTCACGGCCGTGGCGCCGCGCAAGGCGCCCTACCACCCGCAGGTGGGCGACGACTGCCTCTACTTCCGCCTGGTGAGTGTCACCCACATCACCCACACCCACCACCCACACCCACCACCCGCGAGTGGCTCACGGCCGTGGCGCCGCGCAAGGCGCCCTACCACCCGCAGGTGGGCGACGACTGCCTCTACTTCCGCCTGGTGAGTGTCACCCACATCACCCACACCCACCACCCACACCCACCACCCGCGAGTGGCTCACGGCCGTGGCGCCGCGCAAGGCGCCCTACCACCCGCAGGTGGGCGACGACTGCCTCTACTTCCGCCTGGTGAGTGTCACCCACATCACCCACACCCACCACCCACACCCACCACCCGCGAGTGGCTCACGGCCGTGGCGCCGCGCAAGGCGCCCTACCACCCGCAGGTGGGCGACGACTGCCTCTACTTCCGCCTGGTGAGTGTCACCCACCACCCACACCCACCACCCACACCCACCACCCACACCCACCACCCGCGAGTGGCTCACGGCCGTGGCGCCGCGCAAGGCGCCCTACCACCCGCAGGTGGGCGACGACTGCCTCTACTTCCGCCTGGTGAGTATCACCCACCACCCACACCCACCACCCGCGAGTGGCTCACGGCCGTGGCGCCGCGCAAGGCGCCCTACCACCCGCAGGTGGGCGACGACTGCCTCTACTTCCGCCTGGTGAGTGTCACCCACCACCCACACCCACCACCCACACCCACCACCCACACCCACCACCCACACCCACCACCCGCGAGTGGCTCACGGCCGTGGCGCCGCGCAAGGCGCCCTACCACCCGCAGGTGGGCGACGACTGCCTCTACTTCCGCCTGGTGAGTATCACCCACCACCCACACCCACCACCCACACTCACTCGCTCAATTACACTCATCACACACATTCACTCGCCGTAATAGCTGTTATGGCATCCAAACAATTTAATTTTGCTTATTAAAGCGGGTCTCATTTTGAACAAATCAATGATAAGTTTTGAATAGCTTACTTGGCAGTTCAATTGACAGTTGTAATATGAAGAACTCTTTCGGTTGGTATTTATGATACCAACCGAATGAGTTCTACAGAATGTTTTTTGCACGTTTCACCGGTTGGATTCCCGGCTCGCTGCATTCAAAGATTGTCGAAAAATCACTTTTTCGACAATCTTTGAATGCAGCTTTGATTATTTTTTATATAATAATAATAGCATGTTTCCTTTCAGTAAAATTTGCCATCATCAAATGTTAAGGCTACTTTTCCTCTAACCACATGTCTTTTTTTTCCACCCGGTATATTATAATGTGGTTAATGTCATTGTAAAATGATCCTTTAACCTGTAGAGTATAAGACGCACAATCGTGTTTACAGGGCCACCAGCGGTACTTCGAGGCGGTGTCGGAGAAGGACCTCTACAAGGTGAACCCGCGCGACAAGCCATGGGAGAGGACCCTCGTTCACGTGAGTCACACGCGGCACACGTTGCACACGTGGCACACGCGACACTGGTCACACATGCTACACTTATTATAACACCTATAACGTGCGACATTTGTCACACATGACATTTGCAACACACGAAACATGAGACACACGTTGCACACGTGGCACACGCGACACGCCTCAACCCTATGAATGGGAGCCATTTTAAAATTTAATTCCTCATATTTTCGCGGGTTCGTTCATTGTCGTTTTTTTATAATTTTATGTTACCCACGTACAATAAAGTGGTTTAGTATGTAAAGTATAGGAAGTCGGATCCCAAACACAGTGTATAATGTTAAAGTTTAAATCAAAATTATGTGATGAAGATGATGATGATGATGCTTATGGAGTGCGAGGCGGTGCGCGTGACGGGGCTGTACACAACATGCCCTATACCTAGATACAATGTTTTCGCTGGGTGATGATGATGTTGGGTGATGTCCCCAGGAGTGCGAGGCGGTGCGCGTGACAAGGCTGTACACGACATACCCTATACCTAGATACAATGTTTTCGCTGGGTGATGATGATGATGTTGGGTGATGTCCCCAGGAGTGCGAGGCGGTGCGCGTGACAAGGCTGTACACAACATACCCTATACCTAGATACAATGTTTTCGCTGGGTGATGATGATAATGTTGGGTGATGTCCCCAGGAGTGCGAGGCGGTGCGCGTGACAAGGCTGTACACAACATACCCTATACCTAGATACAATGTTTTCGCTGGGTGATGATGATGATGATGATGATGTTGGGTGATGTCCCCAGGAGTGCGAGGCGGTGCGCGTGACAAGGCTGTACACAACATACCCTATACCTAGATACAATGTTTTCGCTGGGTGATGATGATGATGATGTTGGGTGATGTCCCCAGGAGTGCGAGGCGGTGCGCGTGACAAGGCTGTACACAACATACCCTATACCTAGATACAAAGTTTTCGCTGGGTGATGATGATGATGATGATGATGTTGGGTGATGTCCCCAGGAGTGCGAGGCGGTGCGCGTGACAAGGCTGTACACAACATACCCTATACCTAGATACAATGTTTTCGCTGGGTGATGATGATGATGATGATGATGTTGGGTGATGTCCCCAGGAGTGCGAGGCGGTGCGCGTGACAAGGCTGTACACAACATACCCTATACCTAGATACAATGTTTTCGCTGGGTGATGATGATGATGATGTTGGGTGATGTCCCCAGGAGTGCGAGGCGGTGCGCGTGACAAGGCTGTACACAACATACCCTATACCTAGATACAATGTTTTCGCTGGGTGATGATGATGATGATGATGATGATGTTGGGTGATGTCCCCAGGAGTGCGAGGCGGTGCGCGTGACAAGGCTGTACACAACATACCCTATACCTAGATACAATGTTTTCGCTGGGTGATGATGATGATGATGTTGGGTGATGTCCCCAGGAGTGCGAGGCGGTGCGCGTGACGGGGCTGCGCTACACGATCAAGCCGCCGCGCGTGGCCAACGTGCGCCTCAGCTGCAGTCTAGGGGGAAGGCGCTCGTTCTCGGTACGCTACCACGACATGCCGGACGTGATCGACTTCCTGGTGCTGAGGCAGCAGTACGACGTGGCCATCGAGCGCCGCTGGGGGCCCGGCGACAGGTACGGTTACCATATTGCGTTTTGAAAGGAAGAAGGACCGTTTTTGTATCTTTCGATCCGGCTCGAAGGACCATTTTCGTACATTTTCAATCCAGTTCACTCAAAGTCAACGATCAATGACTGATGTCACACAATAGCCAATATGGCGCGAAGGATCATCGCTATACTTAATTAATCTGTTTCGAAGGGCCATTCTCACAATTTGTCAATAATAATTGAAGGATCATTGTCATATTATTTTAATTTTCATTTGAATTGCCATACTATACTTTATCGGACCGACTCAAATCCTCACACTTGTACGTGATCTGCCTGTAAGGCAAGGATTGGACAGTCAATAAATATCGCCATCCAATATCGTGACACCGGTTTCATTAAAATCAATATTGAATCTTAAAGCATCACAAAAAATCCAGTTCTTTTTTGCAATATCGTTGTAATTTGTTGTCTGTCTAATCCTTTCCTGAGATCATCATAAGATCATTTGCAACTGTTGCGGCCCTCCTTGCGCAATAGTTTTAAGTTCTTTTCGGTTTGTGAATACATCAAAATTGATATCATCTATTTATCGATCATCTATTTATATATTGCAAGCATGTAAATTTATAAGGAAACATCCACATTTTTATTGTACCTTAAATAACGTAAAACGAAATAACAGAAATTTAAATAAACTAAAAGTTCCATTCTCCACATTAGAATTAGTGTCGTCCAGTCCCCCCAATATGTTGATAAAAATTTATAACCTAATTACATAAAAAATAATGAAAACGTGACAATATATATCCAAACATTAAAATCATATCTCATAAGCAAATGCTATTATAATATACAAGAGTTTTTTTAACGATAGTGAGAATGGTAAGTGACATGATTAGGGGTTTCATTTCGTTTTTAGAATATTAATAATTGTATTGTAAATGCAACCATGTAATATTATTGAATTGCAATGCCCTTGCAGGGCGTCACATGTAGACCTATGTGTGTACAAGCAATAAACAATTTGAATTTGAATTTGATAAGTCTACCAAGATTGCTTTGTATTTTTATCAATTTTCTATATTATATTATTCTATTTGACAAATACTAATAAATCTGGAGCCAGTGTTTGCTCTTGATGAGCAAAGTTTACGCTGAGTCATGGGCCCTCTTGTACTACTACAGCACACCGTTAGTTTGTTTTATAATTTTAAGATTGTGCAGTACAGTCAGGTATCCTGTCTAATGATGAACTCGTATAGGTTTAAGACGTTTAATAACGTTTGAATTACATTAAATTGTTGCAATAGAGAAAATCGTATGCTTGTTCGTGTGTTGTCCGAATTCGACTGCGCGGGTCTTCTCCGCGGCTTCCAACCAGGCTTCTTTCATCCGTTACGGTTCGAATTTTCAGGAATTCCGTTCCTTTTCACCCGATGGAGCCATAGGCGCCGACAAAGATCAAATTATCAAATAAGGCTCTTTTTATTTTTGTGTAGTATTAAAACTGGTGTGTTTTGTTTGTAGTACAAATAAACGATTATCTATCTATCTAAATACAGTCCGCTTCTCATTTTGCACCTTTCGTTCGCTCCATTTTGGTCCTTCGAGCCGGATTCACAATGGCTCAGTCGTTTGGAACGAGTCATTTTGCTTTCGAGCGGGGCAGATTTATGGGTAGCTCTTCGCGGAGCTCCTTGCGCAACCGCAACATTAATCCGGCTCGAAGGACCATCGCCATACATTGGCGACCTACCCCTCATCGGCAGGTTCCGCTGCATGATCGACGACTCGTGGTGGATGGGCGTGGTGCTGGAGCGCGCGGCCGCGGTGGACGGTGCCACGGGGGACATGGCGTCCTCGGGGGACACGGCGTCCACGGGGGACGAGGCGGCGAGGTTCTCTGCCGCCGCCGCGCCGCACTTTCTGTCGCTGCGCGTGCGATGGGACAACGGCGAGGTGGAGAGGCTGTCCCCGTGGGATCTGGAGCCGGTGGGTCATACGGGACACTTGCCTTACTTGGTCGAATGCTCAGATCGCTGGGTATTGGCCGAGAGGTCCCGGGCTCGAATCCTGGTTGGGGCAAACTTTGTGATGACCACAAATGTTTTTCCCGAGTCATGGTTGTGTATATGTTTATGTAGTATATTTTCAACATTTATATACATAATTATATTAAAAATATGTCCGTCATCTAGTATCCATAACACAATTGCTCGGGCCATTTACTCGTGAGTTTAGACAATAAGTTACTGTAAAGATTTTGGTGGTTAGAAAAAGAATTTGCCAAGAAAAAGAAGACAGCGTCTTGGGTGGCCGAGTGGTCAGGCACCTGCCCGGATAGCAGCGGACGCGGGTTCGAATCCCGCCTCAAGATCATAATAATTTCGAAATTCTTTTTCTAACCACCAAAATGTTTGTACTAATTTTTCTAACATTTATATAATGTTAAAATTAAAATCGAATAATAAGTTACTGGAAAAAAAAAATGGACCCCCAGATGGACCCCCCACCTGGCACATGTTTGTGGTCAACTATTTACTTTAGGCTATATAATAGGTATGAGTCTCAATTTTTTTTGTGGGGACTCCCAGGTGGACCCCCACCTGGCACACGTTTGTGGTCCACTATTTACTTTAGGCAATATAGGTGTGCCATAGTGTGTGCGATAGTTGTTTTTGCGTGGACCCCCAGGTGGACCCCCACCTGGCACACGTTTGTGGTCCACTATTTACTTTAGGCTATATAATAGGTGCGAGTCTCGATTTTGTTGCGTGGACCCCCAGGTGGACCCCCAGCGCCTGCCGTCGCAGCCGGGGGGCGCGGTGCCGGTGCTGGCGGAGGAGCTGCAGCGGGTGCTGCGCCGCGCGGAGGCCTGGCCGGGCGCGGTGGGCCCCGCCATGGCCCGGCACGTGGGCCAGGTCAGTGCTCGGCATTAGACAGCCAGCCAGCAGGTCTTGTCTGTCTTATTTAATAGGAACATGAACATGGTCATCAGATGTCTTGCTGAGAATTCAGCATACAAATATTGGTTTACAATAACAATTATTACGATTGCAATGTCTTGTTATTTGCATTGTATTGTAGTCGACACAAAAAAAATGAAATTGGCACATAAACGAGGCTTCTAAGTTCTAATTTACAACATTTAATTGTTCAACATACTTTTTTTTGTACTAGTGGTCGCCTTGATAAGTATGTCTCTTTATCTACGAAATGCTCTGAATAGCAAGAAACGTGTATTCTAATCATTTTCTATTCATCATCAGTTGACAACATTTCATTTTTTCAACATACTGTTATTATGATGTTATATGAAATAAGACAGAAAATGAAGTAACCCATATTTTTTATTTATTCTGAATTCCGTCGTTTTTTTACGAAAAAATCATGATTACAATTCCGGTCATTCTAAACTTGACGTAAGCGCCAAAACGCCTAGTGTCAAAAATAATCAAAGTGGCGAAATGACAATCTGGCGTTTCTGGTGTTAAAAATAATTTGAAAATAATTTTCAAGTAAAATCCGTTTTAATTACTTTTAATTCGCCAGTCTCGGAAGTATTTCAAACTTATTGTTACTTTATTAATGTTATTTTCGACGATTATATTTGACGTAACCATGGAAACCAAGTCGTAACCATGGCCACGGGATCATGTATACGGCGAGGATTAGACTTTAGACAGCCAATAAATATCGCAAGCGAATAACGTGATACCGGTCTCGATAAATATTGAATCTTGAAGCATCGCAGAAAAATCCAGATTTTTTGTCAATATCGTCTATAAAGTTGCAAATTCCGTTTACACGTCAATAACTATTCGGCCGTTGTCGGATGGGTTCGGGCGCGCCCGGGAACTATCAACGACACGTGTCAACTTCTGTGTGCGCACAAAACATCTATTCTATTATTTCTGTAATTATAAACTCACCTTTAAAGTAAACATTATTACATTTCTACAAGTCTTTTTATTCGTGTCGCTGTAATGTTCAATATTGCCGCGTAACACTGTCTAATCCTTGCCTATGGCAACACAACGTGTGCCAGATGGGCTGGTCAATTGTAAATGTATATCCGATACAGGTGATGTCCCTAGCAGTAGCAGAGCCGTTCCTAGCGCCTGTGGACCTGCAGAGGTACCCTGCTTATGCGAGGCAGGTGCCCTACCCCGTGGACCTGGCCACGGTGCGGGCCAGGTTCCTGCATCAGGTAGGGTAGTTTTTGTTTTACATACATACATACATGTAGAAGAAAAAGACGTACATACATATAGGTGGTAGGGTTGATGGAATGGTGAAAACAACTGATTAATTATTGAAATTTCTATTTATTTTACACCTCTTGCAAAAATGGACTAAATCACCGTTAACATTTTACTTTCATCTCTCTTTGAACTAATCCCATGACATCCGCACACTATTGCCAGTATTTCAAACAGTATTGCCCAATTAAGTATTACCATAGACAAATGTCGATCTCTTTACTTCAAATATAATTTAAAAAGATATAAACCGATAAAGTTTACGACATAATACATCTTCTCCCTGTACTGTTCCCAGTCTATCTGGGTCGGCGCAGTATGTTTCCTCTTCCTCCTTCCTCTATAGGTGGAAATGTATTGGGAGATTACGCTGGCCCAGTGCTGGTTGGTGGGTGTTCAAGCCTGCCTATGCATCCGGGACCAACAGCTTAAAAATTTATCATTCAAAAGAAATTGTCAACTCACACTATGGAGCCCCCACAGTATTGCGGGTGTCACAGTACACCCACTGCCATTGTGAGTAGCAGTGGGGTCCAGTAACACTAGACAGTGCCGCCTGCCCCCAGTTCTACCGTCACGTTTCTATTACCAATTAATTATTTAGAATCTAGACATTTTCAATGTACGTTGCAAATATACATTATTATTTGCGCTATGGAGTCCCTTAGCTTGACACCCACTGGTCGTTGTGAGGGGGTCCAATGCCACTATTAAATCCCGCCTGCCCCCAGTTCTTTTATAAATTTATTAGCACTAGTTTCGAGCCCCCTCAGCCTCTGACCCTCTACCTTGTAAGGGGCCAGTGCCACTAGCCATTCCCGCCTGCCCCCAGTTCTTTTATAAATTTATTTTCACTTCTCATGCTCTGAAAGTGCTTATTTGTGCAGGATATAGCCTGCACAAAATCGAATTTTGTGCTCTAGAGCATTAACGTATCTACTCATAAATGTGTCTATATTAAGGCAAAGAAAATGACCCATGCAGCCAAACACAATAAGAAATTTAGAAATATAATTTGTTATTTTATAATATTTACTTAAATTTATTTGCCTAATGTGTGTATTAAGACATAAAAGATATTAAAATTTTAATTCAAGTAGGTACGGTAGGTTATTAAAATCATTTAAGAAAATTATTATTACAAAATTAATTTAATACTTGGCTGTATAGGTCTGCAGCTCAAGCCTAATATGAATGGGAAAAACAATTTCTTTCTCTATTGAAAACTGTACGAGTTTTAAGAAATGTTATGATAAACTACTGTTTTATTTCCTCGCAATCGAAGTGAAAAGCAGAGTTTCTAACTCGTCCACAAAACCATTTTTATCCTCGACATTACTGTAAGTCTGTGCTAAAAGTCTCGGACAAAAATGATTCGTTTTGTGCACTTGATGGAAAATCTACTATAACACCAGTTTCGAACCCCCTCAGCCTCTGGCTTTGTGAGGGGGTCCAGTGCCACTAGCCACTCCCGCCTGCCCCCA
>CAWVPI010000080.1:0-39164 GCA_963931975.1 Cataclysta lemnata
GAGGGTCATGCACGAAGTTGTCGGACTATAGGTGACAAAAGGATTTTGGAAAATGGGTCAAATCTTTACCGTTGTGTCTAATTTACACAAAAAATATAAAACGGGGGCCCTGGGCACTGGCCCCGAGGGCCCTTATGGTAAAGACGGTACTGGGGGCCTAGACAAAGTAACACACCGACAAAGATAACGAAGTTCGATAAAGCAAAATGTATGGGATTTGACGTGAGTCGTCGTGAAATCACGTGACCAAAATCGTCTTCGTAAGTTGCTAATTATGTTGGTAGCGCAAGCTAAGACGCTTTAGTGCCAAAGTGATATGGCCGATCGTGACGAACTTCGACACGTTATCGTTGTGAAACGAGTCGGATGTGACACACATAACCAAGGCGGGAGACTCACCGAGAGCACGAACATCTCGTCGGTGTCCGGGTCGAGCGTGGCGCGCTGCGTGAACCCCTGCGCGGGCGGCGCGCCGGCGCCGGCGCCCCGGCACACGGCCGCGCGCTCGCCCGTCGCCACGTCCCACCACCACAGGTCCACCAGGTGCTCCTTGTTGCGCTGCCCGGCGAACATGTACAGGCGCCGCTGCACCTGTGAGTAGTCATTAGCTCATCGTCATCGTCTTTTGACGGCCGCCTTGGCCGAATGCTCAGATTGCTGGGTATTGGCCAAGAGGTCCCGGGTATGAAACCTGGTAGGTGCAAACTTTGTGATGACCACAAATGTTTGTTTCCGAGTCATGGTTGTGTATATGTTTATGTAGTATATTTTCATCATTTATATACATAATTATATTAAAAATATGTCCGTCATCTAGTATCCTTAACACAAGTGCTTAAAGTAGCTTAGGCTACTTTTGGCTAGATGATAGGTGTGAGTGTAAAAATATTTATTTATTTATTTATTATATTATTTATCACCAGCGCTTTCCTTTCCCCACTGCTGGGGCACGGGCCTTTCCAAAGGATTGAAGAATATAGGAGAGTGGGAAAAAAAATAAGGATGTCTCAGATCGCTTGTATTTGACAAATAACCGCCTCCGTGGTCTAATGGTTTGCCCACCGGAATGAAGATCCAGAGGTCCGATCCTCCGGGGGTTACAAATTTGTGCTCGGTTTAGTTGATGGTAGGATTTCTTTGAAGTCCACCTGGCATCTTATATAAATCTGTCGCCATAATAATATTGTTAACAACATTATTGTGATCCGACAATAAATAAATAAATAAATATTTTTGTTACACTCACACCTATCATCCAGCCCAAAGTAAGTAGCCTAAGCACTTGTGTTATGGATACTAGATGTGTGATAAGATTGCCAGCCCCTTTGTGGTTGAGGGTTCCAGGTGAAGCTCGATTCCATCTTCAGCCCTTATCGTCAATAACCATCAGGTGGAATGAAGGGAATATAAGCTTCCCTGACTAACATACAAAAAAAGTGGACTTTTTCGTACGCGTAGCAGGCGGAAAATACTTGGACTTAACCGTCAGCATTGGATATATTAGGTATGGGTGGAGGACGTGTGGTATCGGTGTATGTGTGTGGTGCAATCTGTATATTATTTAACAATACTTACTGGATGAAACAACATGGAGTGGGACACCCTCGGCAGCGGCGCTGGCTCGGGACCATCGTACTGGTCTTCCAGCAGCTGTTCCCATGTGTTAGTGTTGATGTAGTACGCGTACAGCCCGGAGTACTGGGGGCTTGCCACCACCTCTTCCCTGTGTGGTATTTCAATCATAATTATTAATCGATCATCATATCATCACAAGCCATTTAATGTATCCGCTGCTGGGGGCACAGGCTTTCCCTATGGTTGGAAGAATAAAGGGAGAATAGGCATGGGTTATGGCCTATTCTGGGTTATAACGCAGTGGCAGAGCGCGTTCGGCCTGCGATTGCGTAAACTATGTTCACTAAGGCCGGTCATTGGATGGGTGACCAGAAATTTACTATCCCAAGTTCCTCCGTGCTTCGGAAAGCACATTAAGCCGCTGGTCCCGGCTGCATTGGCAGTCGTTAATACCAACCAACCCGCATTGGGCCAGCGTGGTGGGTCATGGTGGCCCAATCTAACTTTATTCTTCCATCCATAGGGAAGGCCCCAGCAGTGAGGACATTAAAAAGGTGATGATGATATGTTTGACGTTGAGAATTTTACAGTGGTTTCACCACCTCATCAGTCACTATCATGAGCTTTGTTACCACTCGATTCGCGCCAAGCACCCTGCGTTAAAATGTGTGAAACGCATATTTAAATGCAAAATTAATTTCATTCATTCAAATGTGAAATAAATACTATAAAGACATGGTTGTAATGGGCTAGATCTATTTGCCTTCCCAGAGTATTCGCGCCAAGCACTCGCTAATAGATGCGTTAAAATGCATGACACCCATATTTTAACGTAAAATTCATTTCATTTATACATTTCACCCACTCATTATTTCATAAGACTACAGATAAAATATACACTAAAGACATGGCTGTATGGGCTAGACCCTTTGACTTCCCTAAAATATAAGAGAGAATTAAACAAAAAAAAAAAGGGAGGAGTGTCTGGCGCGTTTCGTGGTGTCAGTCAGATATTTTTTCGATAATTCTAAAATTGGTTCAGAGTGGATTTTGTGCAGTAAAAGTGTTGTTATTTTGATGCACAAGCATCAGTGTTGATGTGCAATTATACAAAATCATTGAAAAAAGGTCTTGTGTTGTGTTTGATGTTGTGGTGAAAACCACTTGAAAAGTGGTTTTGCCCACTTCATTAGTCTCCATCAGGAACTCTATTACCATTACATTCGCTCCAAGCACTCCCTAGATGCGTTAAACACCCATATTTTAACATAAAATCCATTTCATTCATACATTTCACCCACTCATAATTTTCAAGAATACAAACACAGAATGACTACTAAAGACATGGCTGTATGGGCTAGAGCCTTTGCCTTCCCTAAAATAAAGGGAGAATTAAAAAAAAGAGAGACTCACGTGTTGTGCGGCAACACCCGCCCGCCGAACACGTAGATGGTGTGCGTGTCGGGGTCGATGCACATCTGGTGGTCGAACACGAGCCGCGGGCCGCCCGCCGCGCCCGTGTCCGCGCACACCAGCGACCACGCCCCCTCCGCCACGTCGTACATGTACAGCTCGCTCTGTACGGCAAACGGTCAGATTTCATTTCTACCACTTTTCAAATTAGAACCCCAAATCTTTCCCGTGGGTGTCGTACAAGGCGACTAAGAATAAATCTGAATATGATAAGGGCAGCAGCGTTCCTCTTATACCACCTAGGCTAGCAATGTACTGCGACTTTAGACGATAGGCTCGCCACCTATTACATGGGACTTGACATATTTGGCGAAACGTGGGTGCTAGTTCACCTCTGCCTGCCCCTTATAGGATATAGGCGTGATTTATGTGTGTGTGTGTGTTCAAATTAGATTCTATATCACTCCTTTTTCACTAAAGTCAACAATGCAATATCAAGTTACTTAATGAGTTTTAAAAATTATTATGCAAAACGTCACATCGAGAATAACAAAGAGGGTTGATTCAATATTTGTTGATGAAACCAACTCGATTTGTTTATTTGTTGAAATAACATTATATCAAAAATTATTGTTTAAACGTCATTTGGACAAGAGCAATATTTGACGAAAGGTTTTTCTATTAACAAAACTTGAACTATCAAGGTCTATTAACAAACCTTGAACTATCAAGGTCTATTAACAAACCTTGATAGTTCAAGGTTTGTTAATAGAAAACCTTTCGTGACTACTAAGTCAGTCTAATCCCCGAGAGCGTTTAATTGACAACATTTCATTTTTCAACATACCTTTATTATGATGTTATATAAAATTAAACCGAAAATGAAGACACCCTTATTTTTTATTTCTTTTGAATTCCGTCGTTTTCATACAAAAAATCATGATTGAAATACCGGTCATTCTAAACAGACGTAAGCGCCAAATGACGTCACAATCGTGGACAAATGGCGAAATCACTCTTGACGCAAAAAATAAAAAGATCAGTTGTCAAAATTGACGAACTGGCGTTTCCGGTGTCGAAAAATAAAAATATTCTATCTAAAATGTTTGAAATCAATTTCAAGGTAAAATACGCCCGATAAATGGCAATAGGCTCGCCACCTATTACATGGGACCTAGCCTAATTGGCGAAGCGTGGGTGCTAGTTCACCTCTGCCTACCCCTTCGGGGATATTGGCGTGAATTATGTATGTATGTATGTAATTTCTACGATGACGATTAATGATATTGGATTTGATTTATGACTGACGTCTGTTAACATGTCTATGATAACTTTTTTATTCTTCCATCTAGGAAGGCAAACGTTTTACATCATACATCTACGACTGTGCCGTCATCGCATGTTTTTTACATTTTATTTTTTTTCTCTGTAATTAAGTAATAAAAATATTTTCGAACTATTCGATTTTAATTTTAACATTATATAAATGTTAGAAAAATTAGTACAAAGATTTTGGTGGTTAGGAAAAGAATTTCGAAAAATTATGGTCTTGAGGCGGGAAACGAACCCGCGTCCGCTGCTATCCGGGCAGGTGCCTGACCGCTCGGCCACCCAAGACCATAATTTTTCGAAATTCTTTTTCTAACCACCAAAATCTTTGTAATATTTTCGAAGTCAGGATTGGAAAATAAAGAAACGGTATTTTTATTTCGGGAGGTTGTCATTTTTGACATGTTGTCAATTGTCAGATCATTAAAAAAATGATAATCTATGGTCAATTAAATTATTATGAAATAGACATTAGGAACTTGTGACCCAAATGAGTGCATGCAATTGTGATCCTTAAGGTGGTAAATATTTTCTGTCACCGATTGTATAATATAGGTCAGTGGGCCTAACGGTGAAAGTCGTGGCATACCTGCATGTTGGCAGGCAGCCGCTGCGCATTGTCCAAGTAACGGCCGATGGTGTAGAGCCGCCTCGTATGCGGGTGGAGCACCATCTTGTGGCACGAGCGGGGCGAAGGCCCGCCCGCCTGCCCACTGTGACCGCACAGCAGGCGCCAGCGCTCCGCCCTCGTGTCGTACGACCACAGGTCGTCCAGGTCCTCGGTGCCGTTCCAACCGCCGAACAGATACAGGGTGCCTGGCATCATCAAAGTTAAACTCCCCTAGTCAAACGGCTATTCGAACGCTTAAACCGAAATGAATGAAACTTACGTACAGTTTGTCTATAAAGTCGTGACACTAAATGAGGGCGCTTTTATTATAATGCAGCAACACATTACAGTCCGATCAAAATAATTAATATTCTAACAGTTGAAGATAAACGTACGGTAAGCATCATAAGTCGATTACCACTTTAGCCCTTGACGACGTAACTTGAGAATTAAGTTCTCATCATCATCACCAGCCCTTTTAATGACCCACTGCTGGGGCACGGGCCTTCCATATGGATAGAAGAATATATAGAGAGAATGGACCATAACCCACCACGCTGGCCCAGTGCGGGTTGGTGGGTATTAACGACTGCAGATGCAGCCGCGACCAACGGCTTAACGTGCCTTCCGAAGCACGGAGGAACCTGAGATACTTAATACATTTTTGGTCACCCATCCAATGAGAGTCCTTACCGAACATTGCTTAGTTTACGCGATTGCAGGTAAAGCGCGCTATGCCACTGCGCTAGCGAGCTCCTCAGAAGACGGAATACTATCCGTATTCCGTTTATAATATTGCACCTACATCTCCTATACGACGTTAACTTGAGAATTAAGTTCTACTACAAAGCAATAGGGTCGATTTTGTGTCAACCAACATACCTGTGCTAGCGTCGACTACGAGTTGGTGCCCACCACGCGGGCCCGGCTTGCTGCAGCAAATGACTTCGCATGAGTCTGTCGGCTCGTTTCCGTTCACCGTCGGATCCTGCGTCCAATAAACAGAATATAAATAAATATTTCTTACTTAGGCGTTCTTACTTATATAGACAAACATAAATAAATTAAAAGATAATAGGGTCGATTCTGACAATAGTTCTCTAAACCTAAGATTAATTTGACAACAGTGTTTCTCTTTCATTTTCAATACAGATTGAAGAGGAGAGACTGATACTAAATTTAGTTTTAAGTTTAGAGAATCATGTCAGAATTGACCCTAATAGTTAGTTTTTCACAGTTCTTCCATACGATAAAATGTCAAAAACTGACGGTTATCTTTTAATCGCCTGTTTAAGTGTTGGTGAACTCGAGCTTAAGGCTGGTGTTCATTATTAAACCGTCGATTTTTGACATTTTATCGTATGGAAGAATTGTCAAAATCTAACAGTTATCTTTTAATCAGTTGTTTTAAGTGTTGGTGAACACCAGCCTTAGTGGTTGTAACACTAACCGGTTCCGGCCTGGGCTCGCGGTCGGCACACGCCAGGTCCGAAGGCCGGGGCCTCGCCACCGGCCCCGTGGGGTCCCCGCAGCAGAGCCTCGCCTCCACCTGCGCGGAGCACGCCGACATCTGTCGCCAGTGCGGCGTGTAGGGCTGCCACGACATGTACCAGTCCAATTCGCCACCTAGAGGGCATAGCTTTTGTTATAATCAAGTTGAAGTCAACGAATTTAAGGAAATCTTTGCCGTCCGAATCTGACCGATTCTCAGAAATTCTTTATATTTGTTGACTTCGGCGCGTTCGGCTCGGATAAGTGTGCGTTCACCTTAAAGTAGGGGCATGACAGGACAAGAGTAGGTACCCAAAACCGACGGGCATGCATGAAGACATTAATGAGATTGGATGCAGCGATAAAAGTATGTAAGGATCGTGGCCAGTGGAAGGAAGTGATCTCTGCCCACCCCTGTGGGAGAAAGGCGTGACACATGTATGTATGTATTGTTTTAAAAACTATATATCTAATATAATCTCTGACACGGGATTTTTATACTACCAAATTTAAATTTATAATGCTTATAAAATCCGAATTAATAAATTTCCAAAAATTAGGTGTAAGTTCCAACAGTCGTCTGGGGGCATGTATCGCAATCGGTTCGGTTATATAGGTGGGTGGCTATAGTCATGTATCTATGACCTAGCATAGTGCAAGGGAATATAATAATAATTTACTTGTGTTATAATTATTATTTTGATGATATTGTTACTCACAAAACCGTTTTGTCCGTCTCGCGTTTCGGCTTCTAGCTGAGAGCTGAAAAACGGTGATCTGCTCTTAGAGTAGTTTGCACACCGAGCTCTAGGCTTTTTGCATCGCTGCAGCGGACATTATTTTATTTCTTAATATTATTTTCTTTTGTTATTGTTTTACCTATGTGTTGTGTATTTTTATATTGCCAATTTGTAATATTCTTCTTTTCCATTTCCTGTTTGATTGTTTCTCATCTGTTTTTTGTATGTGTGCAAGCAGCATGTGAATAAAGTTTCTTATCTATCTATCTATCAAATATTTTGTGCCCGATAAATGGCAATAGGCTCGCCACTTACACGACATATTTGGCGAAACGTGGGTGCTTATTCACCTCTGCCTACCCCTTCAGGGATATAGGCGTGATTTGTGTGTGTGTGTAATATAGTATAAAAATCTCGTGTCACAGTGTTTGTTAAAAAAAACTACCCCAGAAACGGCTTGACCGATTGTTATATTAATTTTTTGTGCATATTTTTTAATACATAAATCACGCCGGAGTTCACGAAGAATTATTTGTTCGGGTTCCTTGTTGCGTTAAACGTAAACTTCCATCACATTTCCTCATTTGAATTTATCAAGTTGAGATTATATACATTACACATACATACACGATAAAGGATAAAACAGTGATGAGGAATGGGCAGCAGCGTTCCTCTTATACCTACCACCTAGCAATATACTGCGATTTTTGTGCCCGATAAATGGCAATAGGCTCGCCACCTATTACATGGGACCTAACTAATTGGCGAAACGTGGGAGCTAATTCACCTCTGCCTACCCCTTCGGAAATATAGGCGTGATTTGTGTATGTATGTACATACATGCGTGATTTGTGTATGTATGTACATACATACATACATACATAAATCACGTCTATATTTCCGAAGGGGTAGGCAGAGGTGAATTAACACCAGGTTTAGCCAATTAGGTTAGGTCCCATGTAATAGGTGACAAGTCTAATAGGAACGCTGCCAGCCTTTTCCTAAAAACCGTATTACAAATAAAACTACTAACTGTCAGCCGCCTCATCAATGATCTGTTCAGCAAGCTTGTAGTCTCCGTTCTCAACCAATGCATTCCAGAGTCTAGCTTGCAATGCACCTTCAAGTTGCACACCACTTTCTCGCGACAGAGCCTCAAATGCATCTTTGTATCGTCGTCTTCTCAAGTGCTTCAACAGCAAGCGGACCGCTTCCTCTTCTTTGCGCTATTGTAAAAAATTATTATTAATACTCATGTTGAAACTTATTTTACCTATACAACAATTTAAGAGCGCGCCGAGCGTTTGACTTGTCAAACCATTTTTGTTTGTTGGGCGGATTATAGAGCGCTTTTTAAATATTAAATTAATTAAAAATTGACGATGAGCAGAATTTCGAAAATGTAAAAAGGACGACTTGTACTGCCATACATTTGGGTTTTATGGAGCATAAGTATGGGATCAAATTCTTAGATAATTTAAACATGATTTAGCGAACGCCAACACGACTTTTTCAGTTTTTGCTCCACTTTAAAGTAATTTATTATTACATCATTAAATGTTTTGTCATTTGGCTTCGGAATACTTAATTGTTTACAAATATATATTTTTATGACTTTTACTGGAATACTATTGATTATATCAACTTGCTGTTTTGCGTGATTTTGCTCAGTAGGCACTTCAGCTTTGCTTGTAGCATACAAATTTTGTCAATTTATTTACCTATGCATCAAATAATTTTGTTGATGGCACAATGTTTTTATATTACTATTTTATTATTCGATTTTAATTTTAACATTATATAAATGTTAGAAAAAAAAGTTAATTAGTGTCTTGGGTGGCCGAGCGGTCAGGCACCTGCCCGGATAGCAGCGGACGCGGGTTCGATTCCCGCCTCAAGATCATAATTTTTCGAAATTCTTTTTCTAACCATTAAAATCTTACTATTTTATATTATTAAAGTTCCATAGGTAGATAGCCAATGTGTTTGTTGAAACAGTAATTTACAGCAATGTGTACAGAGTGCAAACAGCGGCAAATATATTTTCAAAAACCATAGTACAGTAACTTACCAAATTAATTGTATCCATTGCATCACTGATCAACTCACTGTGATTCTTGCCCTGCAGCTCTACATACCATATAGTATAATTATAAGCAGGGCCCCAGGACTGTATTGGTACTATTTTAATATAGCTCACTGGCAAATAAAAACCCTCTGTAGTTCTATGTCTCAATCTAAATGTTTCTGGTGCAGCATCTTTTTTCAGGCCCCTGTTGAAATATATAATTAGCTTTAATAATAAATATTTCTTACATTAACACCCATAGTCTAGCTCCAAGTAAACAGCTGAAGCAGCTAGTGTTATGCGAACTAGATAATGGACAAATATACAAATAACCATGACTCATTAACAAATGTCTGTGTTCAACACTCCAACATTTAGCCCTACTAGGAATAAAACCTAAAAATTTTAAGTAATTATTTGAAGTATGTTATGTTGGTACCCAGCAGATAGGAAACCAGCAACAAAAAAAAACCCATTAACTATAGTGGACCTCTGGTATTCTGGCCCTTGTCTAATCCGGAAACCGGTGTAATTCAACATGACTATTATTATTGATAGATTGATATTATTGCGCCGTAGAAGACACGGCGGACCTCACGGTCCAGGATTGCCCAGCATGGGCCACGGAGCGGGCTTACTTAACTGTCTCAATAGGTGGAGACCTGTTGCTTTCGAACATAGTCAATGCTATGGTCGGAAGCGACGTGTGCATGGGAGGCCGTTGCCGCTTTCTGCGAAGCGGTGATGGAGGCAAAGGAGGCCGAGGAGAGGCGCAGGGAGGACAGTCATTTTTGACCCAGTAAAAAAAAGTATATGAACAAACGAACTTTTTTCGCAATGGCTTGCATTTGTTGTTACGTGATTTGTATTAGTAAACTTATCGGGATGTGGTATTCAGTGTTACACTTTTCGATTTCAGGTATGACACCCTATAATCAGATCCTACAAAATATTTGTTGGATTACATATATTGTAGCACAGTAATCATAACAGAAGTCAGGGGATTCAACAGAAAATAATTAGTATTCAAATAAATAAGGTAAAATACTTACGCTGTCAATAATAGAGATAAATTATTTTCATCTGTACCACCGAAGATTTGAAATTTCTTGAGGTCACTTACATGAGACTTCAAATACTTTCCAAATTTTATGGTTTCGACAATAGATGGTGACTTCAATTTTAGCATAATAAACTGTGATGATGCTGTAGTGTCAGTGAACCATCTTGATTGCTGATCCGAGGGCTTATTTACCATTATATTTCTATAAAAAAATGGTGGATAGAGAATATGAGCATGAAGAATTTTTCAGTCTTTATCTAATTTTAATCATGAAATAAAACATTTACTATTGGAGCCCTCCAATAGTAAATGTTTTATTTCATGATGGCCCCTGTACCCTACTTATGGATGGAAGAATAATAATGCCAATGGAGATTGTTTGATTTATACCAATAAGCACCTTGGGGTACCAGAATGGTGGAGGGCCAATCACCAACAAAAATTGGTGGCTGGATGTAACTAACCTAACCTAACCTAAGCCTTAACCAGTATAAGATTGACATGTAGTCATCTTCCTCTTCCTCTTTTTATGTATAACAACATGCTATCATACAAAGAGATAATAATTTAGGCAGATCTAATGTGGTGTCTTGGTTACAAATGGTTTTGGTTACAGACAGACAGGTAGATAGATGTAAAGACACAAATAATATTGACTACCAATCACTCTCTCCGTTCATCAGCCTCTCCAGATTGTCCTTTTCATCACTTTTCTATACATTCGTTAATCACTAGCAGCATTCCGGTGTGATAGATGATATGAATCAAAACGGATGACATTTGGACCGATATAAATGGAGGGTAAATATACTGGGCCAACCCAGCAAACCTAGGAACAGGGATGCAGATGAAGATGACATTTAAAAATAGCACGCTAAAATCCACAGAAATCCAGAAACTTTAAAAATCGCACACATTATATTGGTACTCACTCTGGAATATAGTTAGCAGAATGACTTGAGTATTTGTGTATGGCATAACAGAGCTTAGCACTATCGTATTTTTCATCCATTTTAAGTCAGCTGTTATTTAAATTTACGTTAAAATATTGTTTTTATTCAATTCCCGATCGCGAATTTCTTGGAAGTACTGACCAGCCTGGCGAAACTCCTATACTGCAGAAAAAATGTATGGAGTTTAGGCAAATTTTAATGGCGACTTGTTTTGTCTCTTACTTCCGATCTAACCTTCCTTGTCTCACGCTGCCGGAGTGTGTCACTAATGTCAATAAGTCACTATGCCGTTTTGAAAATATAAATTAAAGCGTTGTTTTAGTTTAGTTTTCCATCTTGTGCCTATTTATTGTCTTCAGTGACTTATCATTAGTGTATATCTACTAGTTTGTGTCATTTATTGATGTGCATAACAGCAAAATGTTTTACAAAAGGTGTGAAATATGTTGACTAAAATCTGGTAGGAAATTAAACCAAAAGAGGGTTTTCATGGCCAATTCCCACTAGATGAGAAGCGGTAAGTAGTTTTCCATGTTATTATATAAACGCTAAGTAATTAGAAATAAGTTCTGGTCACTTTAATCAAAAACCATATGCGCCGTAGCGATGTCCTTACTACTTACCAGATTATCGATAAAAAATCTATTTTCGTAAATTTGAGTATCAAATGTACTTGAGATGTTTCATTAGTTTAATACATAATTGTCTATTGCAATATATTATAATATAGTATATAATATATAGGGTTATTTATAAAATAACAAAAACCTCCCATGACTAGATAGCTAACATCATTAACAACAAAGTTTGTTGTATGAGTTTTAATATAATGCAGAACATTGCGCAAAATTATTCGCATGTGTTCATCTCTCAATATCATCATCAAAAGTTCTTCTGTGTTCAACTCCACTTATTTTTCAGATCACAGCGTGACTTGTTGAAAGGCGATGAGAGTCATGGCTGCAAAGCATATGAGAGTGGATCGGCATTAACCCCGTTGAAAAGCTGTTTCGGTTTGCGACTGACAGAGATGAATATAAAAAGCTGACGGCTTATCTTCCGAATTGAAGAGGCACTAGAAGAAGAAGAAAGCGTGACTGCCGCCTTGCTACACGATGCCCGTCGGGTGTGATCGTTGCAACCGCATAAGCGCCTCTATTGGTAAGCTACAAAACCTATCTTTCCGATATGGTTTGATAGCTCAATTCCTGAAGCTAATGAGTATTTTATTTCAGAACCAGATTTCATTGATCGGGCAGACCTTCGGGCGCGTTACACATAGTCCGCTATGGTAAGTGGTGAACAATAAATTGAATTGATGATGACCAGCGTAAACTCAAACGATATATTTACTAATCTCTATTTATTATTTCAGATCTAAATGTCCTGCTTACTTGCTTACACAACATTGCAAAAACGTGTGTTGATCGATCAGCTAACATCTGAAGACTCCGCCTAGAATATGAGATCAGAAAATTACCAACAATTTAATTTCCACATTGTAAACATAACTTTTATTTTTTGTTGTTAAATAAATTGTATTAAATAATTACACGTAATTGAATAATACTCAATATTTTCAAACGAACAGAGCTTTTTATTTTGCTTTTGTAGGATTAAAAAATCTGTCTGCAAGTTCTGCAAGGCAGGGGGGGGGTACCCATTCGTTTTTATCGATATCGACACATTCTGTAGCGTACACCACATCCTTAGTTTGCTTTTGTAGTATGTTGGCATTACTTTTTTATCTGTCTCTGTTGGTTGGTACGAGATCTGAGCCTAAACTGCGAGTCAAAATTTTCAAAAAGCTTGTTTGAAGTCCCGACTCTTAAACGTAGTGTATTATATACTCTTTGGTACTGACTTGAGCTTGACCATAGAGGACATTAATACGACTTGACTGACTGTCACCCAAAGAGCTGTCTCCTGTCACAGTGTATTTTTTTATTTGCGTAACGACCACAAGACTTTTAAGCATCTACAGTGCGTCCAGTTATGGTATTTGCCATTATCCTGCTCTAACATTTAAAAATTTCATATTAGTATCCTATCCTTCTCTCTCATTAGAGTGCATTTCATCTTATATATAGGCCCGCTGCGCGCGACATTTATAAAGTAAAAACTTTTTTTTCTTAGGGAAGGCAAAGGTTCTAGCCCATACAGCCATTTCTTTAGTGTATATTTTATCTGTAGTCATATGAGATAATGAGAGGGCTCAGAGTAAATAAGACTATTTACTCCGAGTGAGAGGGTGAAATGTATGAATGAAATGAATTTTCCGTTAAAATATGGGTGTCACACATTTTGACGCATCTAGGGTGTGCTTGGCGCGAATTTAATGGTATATAACAGAGTTCATGATGATGCCTGGATGAGGTGGACAAAACTACTTTTTGTAGTGGTTTTCAACACACCAATAAACACATCACACAACACGGATGCTTGTGCATAAAAATAGCACAAAATCTACTCTGTAATAATTTTTGAACTAGCGAAAATAAATCAGACTGACACCTTTGAAACGCGCTAAGCACCTCTACCCGTAGTATTCAAAGAGTACAAGTAGTATTATTTGTTCCGTCTTCGATATCCGGAATCCATGTTGAGTTTAGCCCTCCGTTTTTCTTGTGTTCTTCCGGTCAAGCGAGTTCCCCTCTACGCTTGTGGCGCCCCCTACGTGACCGTTTCCGGTCACGTGACCGACTATCACCTCATAGATCGCGCCATTTTGTTCGTCATTATAGCGTCGTTTTTCAGAGTGTTCGGACGTAACGTAACCAAGCGACTTCAAAATTTTTAATTCCACCTTCGTTTAATTTAAAAAAAAAAAAAAAAAAAAAATTATATCTAAATTTTTAAGTATAAAAGTTTATAACTAGTTAGAAACCCCTCTCCTTCGCGATGGAAAATAACAACGCGGAAAAGGTGTGCACGGGCAGCAAGAGGAGAAGCAGTGCCTTGTCGGAGGCGGCGTCGTGCTCGAGCTCGAGTAGCGAGTCAGGCTCGGCGGACGAGCGGGCGGCTGGTATGGATTCTCCACACAGGTCAGGAAAGCGGGCCCGTCACGTGAGTAATTTGCAATTTGAATACCTGTCGCAGCAGGTGGCCTTTTTAACGAGTTTAATTACACAATCGCGAACGAATGATGTACAATGCACGAAGTACGGTGAAATGCCTAAAGATTTTACAGGGCCGCGTAATTCTCCTGCAGGCGATTTGAATTTGCAACCGCCGCCTAGTGGGGGTAGCGAAAAATCTATGCTTAATCTTTCTGAATATGCTACGGTTGTGAAAGACCCTCTTTATCCTAAGTCGAACGAAAAGCTGTTGAAAAGGTTACACGAGTTGCAACATTTTGAATCGGAGGAATGGCATTCGATTAGATTTTCTGATGCTCAAAAGAAATATTTGTGCACTCCTGGATTTATAGAGCTTAAAACGAATGATGATTTGAGACGTTTTGCACCTTCTAATAACGAAGATTATCGGCTATATTTGTTAGAGCGTTCTTTCGCTGCTATGACTAATGCGATGCTTATGCAACAAAGTGAATTCCGTAATGCCCTACAAAAACTTATAGATTGGTCGGGCGACAAAGAAACTAATCTAACGCCATCTTCTCTTTTTCAAAGAATTGAGCATACGTTTAATAAAGAATCTGAATTTATAAAAGTAAGTGATGATATGCTACAAATTATTTGTGGAAGAAGGGCGGATTTTATTCGTTTACGTAGAGAAATGCTACTTAGGCAAATACCGGACGAATTTATTAGTGCTGGTGTAGAAAAGATACCCCCTAGCGCAGAATATTTGTTCGATGCAGACAAATTAGCTAATTACATACAGAAAATAGGGGGGGCAGAAAAACTAGCCTTAGGGCCAGCTTCATCGAGACCACCGTCAATGCATCCGGGTGCAGAAGCGAGCCATTCCAGTACTACCCACGAAAACAGAACTGCGGCTTCCACATCCAAGCAGCCTAAGGATAAAACATTTCGTTTTCATGGTGTCCAAAAAGGCAGGTCCAACCAGTACAAGCGGAACAAGGGCAAAGTTTCAAATGCTAAGTCGGGGCAGCAAGCAAAAGGGAAACCACCTCGCCCCCGCTCTCCACCCAAGAACAGAAATCGTCGTGCATGACTCGAGACACTTTCGTGGCGGCTGTCTGATGCAATATCAGCAATTATGGCGCAACCTGGGAGCTCCCAAAACAATTTGCAAATTTTTGGAGGGTATACGCATTCCTTTCATAATAAAGCCGCCGCTCATATATCCGAGCGATTTAGTAATATCGAGCTTTGCAACAAAGAAATCGACTCACATGTCTCAACAGATCGAAAGTATGATCGGCGATCAAGTCCTCGAAAAAGCCGAGATATCTCCGAGCTACCTATCCACTCTTTTTCTGATACCCAAGCACGACGGATCTCTACGAACGATTTTCAACCTGAAACGACTGAACACTTTTGTAAAAACCAGAAAATTTCAATTGTTCAGCCATTTTCGAGTGCCGACCTTTCTACAAGACAAGGATTGGATGGTGAAGCTCGATTTAAGCCAGGCCTATTTCCACCTGCCCATTCACCAGCAACATCGCAGGTTCCTCAGGGCGAGCTACGACGGTATTCTCTACCAAATGACCTGCCTTCCATTCGGCTTGTCGTCCGCCCCAGCAACCTTCGCTGCAGTTACCAATTGGATCGCGGAATACCTGAGAAAGCGCAATATTCGTTGCGTGGTTTATCTGGACGATTTTCTACTGGCCAATCAATCTTACGAACAGCTTCTAGAAGACGTGAGATATGCGATAACTTTGCTGCAACGCCTGGGGTGGACAATCAACTTCAACAAATCTGTGTTGGTTCCGACACAGCGTATAGAATTTCTAGGCGTTACCTGGGACACACGAGCCAACACCAAGTCCCTGTCGGAACCAAAGTGCCTAACGCTACGCAGGGCACTACACAAACAGATTTTGCTAGGCAACTGGTCCCTCAGACAGGCCCAGTCCCTAATGGGGAGACTCAGTTTTGCCTCGTTCGTCGTTTGCAGAGGAAGGCTACATTGTCGAACAATCCAACATTGCAGTCGACATTTGCCGAAATCCCAACCCCACCAACGATTCATCATTCCGGATTCAGTTCTTGCCGAGATGAAATGGTGGGAGAAAGCGGCATCCAGTACGTTACCACTACACGCAGAGCCTATTTCACACCTGCTAACTACCGATGCATCCGATATAGGCTGGGGAGCGCAACTGGGACAGGCAACGCTCTCTGGTCAGTGGACGGAAGACCAGCAGTCCTGGCATGTCAACTGCAAGGAACTATATGCGGTGCATGCTGCAATCCTTCACGAGCAGCACCTGTTGAAGAATACACATATTCTATTGCAGACGGACAATCGCACAGTTTTGGCCTACATAAACAAGGAAGGGGGCACGAGGTCAGAGAAGCTCCTGAAGTTAACCCGTCAGCTTTTAGCCTTGCTGGATTGTCTGAATGTAACTTTGACGGCCAAGTTCCTTCCGGGAAGGTACAACACGGAAGTGGATGCACTATCACGCAACAAAAGAAATCCGGAATGGCACCTTCTGGCAGTAGCGACGAGAGCAATTTTCCAGATGTGGGGTACACCAGTGGTAGACCTGTTTGCTTCCAGCAGTGCTCACGTGGTACCGACCTATGTCTCCAACGATCCCCACGACGAGAACGCTACGTTTCACAACGCGTTTTGTCGTCGCTGGGACTACAGTCTCGGTTGGTTGTTCCCGCCACCGAACCTCATACCGCAAGTGCTGTCTCACCTCAACACAGCCCACGGTCTGTATATTCTAATAGTACCCCGGTGGGAGAAGGCATTCTGGTCAGCAGATCTGCAGCAGAGGGCCATTCGAGCACCGTATCGAATTCAAGACCTGAAACGAGTACTAGTAGACACAAAATCGGGACGTCAACCTCCGGACGTTCACAACATATATTTGGAAGCATGGCTGATTCGAGGTGGGCAGACCTGATTGAGGATTGGACAGAGGAAGAGAAATCTTTACTGCTATCTAGTTGGAGAAAATCTACGCTCAACACCTATGTATCAGCATGGAAAAAATGGAAAAGGTGGTGCACCTCTCAGTCAATTGATTTTAAACGTGCGGAACCACCTATAGTGGCCAGATACCTAGCTTTCCTTCATAATACTGAAGGTTTGGCATACAGGACAATTTTAGTTCACAAATCGGCTATATCTACTTTAACAAAAACCAGCGACCAAGAGGTGACAACACATTTTTTGATAAAACAAATTTTAAAAGCTATATCAATTTCGAAGGTTAAAAAACCAAAATTTGGAACCCCAGAATTGTTTTAGATTATCTTAAATGTAATGATGAAGATGAGAAAAATGTTTACTTAGTATCACGACGAGCTGCAATTTTACTTTTGCTTGCATCAGGTCGACGAGTGCATGATCTCACTCTACTAAGGATTGGGTCAGACCACCTGATAGATGAAGGAAATGCATTGATATTGTGGCCGGTTTTTGGTTCGAAAACAGATTCTGCTGACCATCGACAGTCTGGCTGGAAAATAAGACAACATCCAGAGAGAAAATTGGATATAGTTTACTGGATTCGTCAACTCATAATAGTGTCAGAGGATCGCCGAAAAGAAGGTAACTGGTTAGAGTTATTTATTACGACAAGAGGTCCGTGTAAGCCAGCCACGAGAACCATTATTGGAGGATGGATTAAAGCAGTACTTCGGGAAGCAGGCATCGAGGCGTCCCCTGGATCGGTACGTTCTGCAGTTTCCTCTTTAAATTGGTTAGAAAACTACTCTATGGAACAAATTCTAGCCACAGGGAACTGGAGAAGAGAACATACTTTTAGAAACTACTATCACAAGCAGATTAGAGAAATTCATGAAGCTGATTCTGAAAATAATGTTTCTTTGTCACATTATTTTGAGGCCATGTGAGATGTTATGTTGATCATTTTGATTTTGAATTTTTTGTAGAATTGTTTTAATTTCACTGCCTGTCACTAACCAACATTTTTTGGGTTTATAATCACACATTATAGCATCAATAAAATATAGTACCAGGAGAAACCAAACACATCACTCAACATGGATTCCGGATATCGAAGACGGAACAAATAATAGAGAGTTTTACCTAACAATAAAACTTACCTATTATTTTTCCTGAGATATCCGGAATCCAAATAATTCCTACCTGGTACTTACGCGTATAATGACGAACAAAATGGCGCGATCTATGAGGTGATAGTCGGTCACGTGACCGGAAACGGTCACGTAGGGGGCGCCACAAGCGTAGAGGGGAACTCGCTTGACCGGAAGAACACAAGAAAAACGGAGGGCTAAACTCAACATGGATTCCGGATATCTCAGGAAAAATAATAGGTAAGTTTTATTGTTAGGTAAAACTCTCTATTATTGTCCTCTATGACCTCCGCTTATTTTTTTTTATTTCATTAATGGAATTAGATGCAAGAAAAGGATCCGCGTGTTGATTATGTGTTTGACTTCAAAATTTTATAGTGATTTTCACCACCTCATCAGTCACCACGAACTTTATTAAATACCATTGGATTCGCACCAAGCACTCCCTAGATGCATTAAAATGTGTGACACCCTTTAAAGCTATTTAAATTCAAGAAAGGTAAAACTATAGACATAGCTGTATAAGCTAGATAGATTTACCTTCCCTAAAAACGGGAGAATTAAGAAACAAAAAATAGAAACAATATTTCAAAACAAAGGTGCTTGGCGGGCTTTCAATGGCGTCAGTAAAATTTTTATTTCAATGATTCAACTATTGTTTCAGAGTGGACTTGGTGTAGTAAAAGTGGTGTTATTTTGATGCTTATGGATTCGTGTCGATGTTCAATTATGAAGAATCATTGAAATAAAAGTGTTGTGCCGTGTTTGACGTTGAAAATTTTATAGTGGTTTTCACCACCTCATCGGTCACCGTCATGAACTCTGTTACCATTCAACTCGCGCCAAGCACTCCCTAGATGCGTTAAAATGAGTTTCATACATACTTAAACAAATCACGCCTATATCCCCGAAGGGGTAGGCAGAGGTTAACTAGCACCCACATTTCGCCAACTATGTTAGGTCCCATGTAATGGTGGTGGCATCCCATGGTGGCGAACCAATTGCCATTTATCGGGCACAAAAGTCGCAGTACTATTACTAGGTGGTAGAAACGCTGCTGCCCATTCCTCTTCGCTGATTTATCCTTAGTCGCCTTGTACGACACCCACGGGAGAGATTTGGGGTGGTGATAATTTTATTCTACTCTGCCGTCACCACACGGCTTGTGTTTTACCCATGTTTTAATGTAAAATTCATTTCATGCATTAATATCATTCTTTCAAAATTAATAAAAGTAAACGAAAGTATACAAAGAAAGTTCCTAAAGGACTTGTTTCCAGGAACGTTAAGCCAATTAAAAAAAAAATTCAAAACCGAAATATATTTTTTTAGACATATTAGAAAATTTAAACTATACTCTTTGATTTAAACATACAAAATGCGTTCACTCTATTATATTACTTTATTATCTCTTAGAATATTCTTGATTAATTGTAATGAATCCGATGAATGCATCAAAGAAGGAATTTTATCTAAAGAAAAATTATCACTTTTAAGTAAACAAATCGTACCTGAACTGAATAAAAAAAGTAAAGGTGAATCGGGACGAATTGGTATTATTGGAGGGTCCGTTGAATATACAGGAGCACCTTACTTTGCAGCTTTAACAGCTTTAAAGGTGAAGTAATTTTAATTCAACAATGCTGGAATAAAACATTTTACTTCATTACAATATTATTTTTATCTTTAAACTAGCTATCCCATCAAACGTTGTTTTGCCCTTATCACCTAGGGGTTTAAATAATAGCATACGACCTATTCTCAGATCTACCAAATATATAAAAAAAAAATTCATAAAAATTGGTCAAGCTGTTTCAGAGGAGTTCTTTAAAAAACACGAGAAATACGAGATTTGTTTAACTTAGATTTCTTTCATACATATACAATCCCCGAAGGGACAGGCAGAAATAAATTAACACCCACTTTTCACCAATTCAGTTGGGCCCCATTGAAATAGATGGCGAGCCCATTGCCATAATAAATAGTTTAATTTGATAAACAACAATTTAGCAAATACTTTCTTAAGTAGGTATAATACCTATTAGAATACAAAATAACAATATTTATTTTCAGGTTGGAGCTGATCTTGTATATGTAATAACAACTGAGGAGGCTTCTTCAGTCATTAAGTCATATAGTCCTGATTTAATAGTTTATCCATACCTAAGTAGAAAGTATTCATCTAAAATCAGTCAATTATTGCATAAAATGGAAGTAGTAGTTCTTGGTCCTGGTCTTGGGAGAGGTGATGAAGAAATAAAACTTGCACTGGACATTATGCAGGCTTGCAAAAATTTGAAGAAACCAATGGTCATAGATGCTGATGGATTGTATGCACTTACAACAAATGTGTCAATACTGAATGATTATCCTATGCCAGGAGTAATACTGACTCCGAATAAACGTGAATCGTTGTTATTACAGGAAGCAATAAAATCCAATGACACCAAACAGTGGTATACACATTGGGGAGAAAATATATCCATATTAATAAAAGGATTTGAAGACACTTGTTATTCGTCAATACCAAAGTTTAATTGGTCCTTACTAGGTGGAGGATCTGGCCGTAGAACAGCAGGGCAAGGTGATATTCTGGCTGGTGCATTAGGTACTTTATACAATTGGTCTTTAAAAGCCAATCTGTGTAATAATGAGCAATCGAGTCAATTGGCTCAAAGTGTTGCTATCTATGCAGCAGCAAAACTAACTAGAACGTGCAACGCACATGCTTTTGAGGAAAATGGAAGAAACCTAATTGCATCAGACATGTTGACCAAAATACACTCTGCTTTTATTGAAGTGTTTTAATATACGGTTCAAACTTTTACACTCAATTATTAGTCAGAGATCTAACTAATCCAGTATAGGAGCATCTTCACGAGGCTATAAATTATGCTATTTATGTTTATAAAACTATTTCAAAGCAAATTTAAAGCAAGTTTAAATTTATTATTAGAATGACCGGAATTTTAATCATGATTTTTGTATGAAAACAACGAATTCAGAAAAAATAAAAAATATTGGTAATATAATTTTCTGTCTAATTTCATATAACATCATAATAAAAGTATGTTGAAAAAATGAAATGTGGTCAATTATAATTTCTTAAATTCATGATTTTTGCGGTGTTTTGAGGTGTTATCATGCTAAAGACTGGGCCAAATTAGTTCGGCCCGTACTAGTAGTAGTCCGACTATATTCTGACAAGTTTGGCGCGACCCTCCTGCGGGGTAAGAGACGTGGTGGGGGATGAAACACTAGATGTTAGCGGGGGCGGCTGAGGCGGGGACGGGGGGCAGGGCAACTTTATTATCTTACCTTTAATTTAGGGAGATTTCCTTCCATTAACTATATAAACAATTGTGCATCTATCCTATTTTGTTACTTTAAACTACTAGAGGTACTAAGTAGTAGTTACATATTTGTTTTTTTTATGAAAGTCAACAGTCCAAGCTCGTCAAAATTTGCGGGAACAGTCAGTTCATGATATTATTATGATAGAAATTAGATAAATAAATATAAATTGTGGTGGCCTAAGAAGGATAGACTCATTAAGTAAAAAAAGGTTAAATTATAATAAACTATTATATTTATTAAAATTAACAATATTGTGTTCATCTAAAATGTCTACATTTGATATTTGCTCACTCTTGTCAGTCATTAAATCGTTTGTTATTACATACATCTCAGAGTAAATAGGACTGAAGCAGCCTTTGCCTAACATTCCCCTCTGCCAAACGCACAACCATCGGATGCCTGTGCGTTTCCTATTTACTCCGAGACATACATACATATATCACGCCTATATCCCTGAAGGGGTAGGCAGAGGTGAACCAGCACCCACGTTTCGCCAGTTATGATAGGTCCCATGTAATAGGTGGCGAGCCTATTGCCATAAATCGTCATTAGTACTATTTATATACAGTTATTTTTTTTACGTTCACAAAAGACCTTAGCTTTTTACACAATTAATCTTTCATCACTTTTTAATGTTTTGGACATGATTTTCTCAAAGATTGTCATTATAACATAAAAAAACCTGCAAATATGACCATTATTCTAGGAGAAGAACGTTATCAAAGAGTATTTAAATACACTGAACGATAACTTCATACTAAAAAAGTTAGGATGTTTTTAAGAAACGCCATCTATAGTTAGCCCACCGCAAATAAATTGTATGGCGGCAAAATTTGAATGATGAAGTACCTACCTACTTTCCACTTAGAATAGAACAAAAAAAAAAGAAGAGTGTTTGGCGCGTTTCGTGGTGTAAGTCGGATTTATTTTCGATAGTTCAAAAATTGCTTCAGAGTGGATTTTGTGCAGTGAAAGTGGTGTTATTTTGATGCACAAGCATCCGTGTGGGCTAGAACCTTTGCCTTCCTTAAAATATAAGGAGAATTAAAAAAAAACACAAGCAACCGTCAATGTCAACGAAATTGTCAAATTGAAATTACAACAAAATATTTGTGAGATAAATAAAATTTTAATTTAATAAACTATTTTTTTCATTACGTTAAAATAAAAATATATAACTTATTTTGAGGAAATCATCCTAGACACAACACACATCTCAGTAATATGGATGAGGAAATTGAAGACTGTATAAGAAAAAAGCTACATTGGTCGCAGTTGCCAATAACAGTGAGAAAGGTATCACGATAAACAGAAACATTAGATAAAACCTAGACGAAAATAATTTATTGTAACAAAGCTTACTCGAAATAGGACCCATTGAGATTAGAAATCACATATCAGTAGCTAGTATATGTAGTATATGTATGTAGCTAATATACTAAACAATTTTGGTGTAAAAGATGGTTTATCGCTTAGAGTGATATATTACAGACCACTTTTAACTACTTTTCCAAAATATCAGTTCATCAGCTGTATCAAATTAGCACTGAAAATACCAAATAATGAAGCAGATTCTGCATCTACAGTGGATATAATAAAATGTATTACTTTATTCACGGATAATTATCTGTACTGTTAGTCAAACTGACTATCATAGAAAACGAACATCCCCAAAACCAAAATTTTGAAAGGGGTATTTGAGAAAAAAAAGTTTGGGAACCTCTGGTTTAACAAGTAGTAATTATTATATTGAGAATTGGTTACAAAGAAAATATAAAAAGGACAGGATTTTCATTAAATTATGCCTTGATGTGGGTCTTTGAAACAATTAAATTTTAAACATGTATTTTGTATGTTAAAAATAAAATGAAATCTAATTGTGAATTTATTTATTTTCAACTTCTAATCTAATGTAGTCTGCTAGATAAGTGGCAAACTTAACAGAATGAGATGCTTATGTTTGTTGGTAAAATTTAATAAAACATATTATGCACAGCCTACCTTTTTAGGTTTGTCCACTGAATAACACAACATGAGTAAATATGTTTTTAAATTAATATTTATTATTTGTTACTTACTGTAATTACATACAAAAAATATTTATTCTAGTTGCTTGGTGAGTCTCCTAAGGAATACGAAAGATATATTTTTGAATTTAGTATCAAAAATCAATTAAGATACAGAGGGAGTCTTGGTATGTTATTTATTTATTTGTTAATCATAGTGCATTGTTCCATATTAAGTAAATTAATATTTATTTAATAAGACCAGAGACTCAATAAAATTAGTTATAAAAATAAATTTCAAGTTTTATATGTTCCAGTAAGGACAGTTCGTAAAGATGAAAAAAAGTATTATGAGACACTTGTGCAAAGCAGCATTCAGAGACTCATGCTCTACCCCTATCACTTGGCAGATATGGTTGTTAAAGGTATAAGTTAATACTATTTATTTTTAGGGTCTGTTTCACAATCGAAGGGTAAGTTCTGGATAACTTACTTGGCAATTCAATTTACTTAATATTTCATATTATCTGCCAAGTAAGCTATCCAGAACTTACCCGTCAATTGACAACATTTCATTTTTTTAAACATACTTTTATTATGACTATATGAAATTAGACAGAAAATAAAGAGACACCAATATTTTTAATTTTTTCTGAATTTCGTCGTTTTCATACAAAAAAATCATGAAAAAAATTCTGGTCATTCTAAACAGACGAAAAAATGGCGAAATGACAATCTGGCGTTCCTGGTGTCAAAAATAAAAACATTGTTTTTGAGGTGTTTGAAATTAATTCTCAAGCAAAATACGTTTTAAAATGAAAGTGTTTTATTGTTACTTTAGTTTAGTTTAGTTAGTTTAGTTACAACAACGAAACTAGTGCAGTACTGCTGGAAACACATTTTCCAAATTGTGAAATCACATCAGATCCGGAATGGACTGATGAGAACAGCAGTACACCAACAACTCAAGACTGGGATGTCGCAAACAAGATAGTGACTGCGGATGGAATAGAATGGGCCCTAAAAAGCTTTAAACCGTTCAAGTCTGCAGGGCTGGACGAGATATTCCCAGCACTGCTACAATGGCAGTCTAAACAGATCACAAAATGTTTATTACCAATCTACAGGCCCTGCATAGCCTTTAAATATATACCTAAAGGATGGAGAGAAGCAAAAGTAGTCTTTCTACCGAAACCAGGTTAAGAGGACTACACTCAAGCCAAATCCTTCAGGCCCATCAGTCTTACCTCGTTCCTTCTGAAAACGCTGGAAAGATTGGTAGATCGCCACCTAAGGGTTGGAGTACTCAAGGAAAAACCACTACACCCTCAACAACATGCCTATAGGAAAGGCAGATCAACAGAGTCGGCACTACACATGGTGGTACATAAAATAGAATCGGCTATCACAAACAAAGCTTCAACATTAGCTGCCTTTATAGATATAGAAGGAGCTTTTGACAAAACTATGCACAACAGCATAAACCACGCCCTTCAGAGACTACAAGTAGAAACAGCCGTAAGGATATGGATCACTGAACTGGTCAGTAAAAGGGCGGTCCAGGTAGTGGTGAATACTACCACAAGGGCAAAGGTAGTTAAAGGGTGCCCCCAGGGAGGGGTCCTATCACCACTTCTGTGGAATATAGTAGTGGACAGCCTTATAAGGACGTTAAATGAGAGAGGATTCACTACTATTGGTTATGCAGACGACCTAGCAATACTGATAAATGGGAAAGCAGAGAACATACTATGTAGAGTAATGCGTTCCGCCCATCAGATTGTTGAACACTGGTGTGACGAGCATCAACTGTCAGTAAATCCGAAGAAAACAGAACTTATCCTTTTCACCAACAAAAGGAAGTTACCAGAACTCTATCTACCAAAACTATTTAACACCAAACTCTCCCTATCAAAACAAGTGAAATATCTGGGCATCATTCTTGATAATAAATTGAATTGGGCGAGTCATATCGAGGCAAAAATAAAGAGGACTTGTATAGCGTTTTGTCAGTGCAGAAGACTAGTTGGTAAAAAATGGGGTTTAACCCCTTAAATATCTCTCTGGCTGTACAAATCAGTTATCAGACCTTCTATGACCTACGGATCGGTTGTATGGTGGCCCAGAACGCAACTGACCACGGTAAAAGCAAAACTCCAAAGTCTACAACGCTTAGCAAGTGTAGCTACTACTGGATGCATGAGAACCACCCCATGAGCCGCACTAGAGTACCTCTTAAGCCTGACACCTCTAGATCTTGTAATACAGGAAGAGGCAAAGGCAGCAGCCTTAAGGCTTAGAGCAATCGGGCTATGGAAACAAAACATAGAAACAACACACACAAAAATTCTGCAATGGACCTTGAAGGAAATACCACTCCTAAAGGCACCCATAGACAGAACACCGTGCAAACATGTCTTCGATCGAAGGTACAATATCCAACTCGTCGCAGAACCAGGAGATGTCACTGGCATCAATGAAGTTAGGATATACACAGACGGCTCTAAAACCACATATGGCACCGGAGCTGGTGTCTTCTCGAACGACTTAAATATAAAAATATCAACAACACTGGACAAACTAAACTCAATCTTCCAAGCGGAATGCATTGGCATCACCAAAGCGGCACAGGCGGTTGCAGCCAGAGATGTCAGAGACCTAAACGTCAAAATAATCTCAGACAGTGCTTCCGTTCTACAAGCCCTACAAAGAAACACGATAACATCTATCCTGATACTGGAGTGCCACAATGCACTCCAATCCATTGCGAGTACGAACGGAGTAACTCTTCAATGGATCAAAGGACACAGCAACTCATTGGGAAATGACGTAGCCGACGAACTGGCCAAAAAGGGATCTAAAGGGACAGTATATGGACCGGAACCATTGTTACCCATACCTCAGGCCCAAATAAAAACATGGCTGCGCACCAAAACTGAGGAAACACACATTAGAGAATGGATAAACAGTGACGGGTGCAAGCAAACAAAGAATGCAGTTCCGGTGGCATCAAAAAGATTTGCTCGCAACCTCATAAATTTAAACAGGGACAAGCTCCGAAAGGTGATAGGCATAATAACTGGCCATTGTTCCCTAAACAAGCACCTATTTACCATTGGGGTGACAGACAGCCCTCTATGCAGAGGATGCATGGAGGCAGAAAAAACGCCACAGCACGTGCTTATAGAATACAGGAGCGTGGCAGATCAACGGGCAAGGCTTCTCCAATCCCCAGTATCGGTCCCGGAAGCTTGCAGCAGTCTGAAAAGACTGCTAGGTTTTTGGGATAATCTGGGATGGTTGGAGTAGCAATAATAGGGAGACACGTACAATGGCCCAATCAGGGGGCTAAGTGCGGATAAAGCCCAGCTAAACTAAACTAAACTATTGTTACTTTATTAATGTCATTGTTACTTTATTAATGTTATTAATGTCACGATGACAATTAATGATAATGGATTTGATTCATGACTGACAGGCATGATATTGATTGACTCTGTGGAAGTGATGGCATCGCATGTTTTTTAAAAAATTTTTTCTCTGTAATTAAATAAAAAAAAATGTAAAAAATATTTTCCAAGTCAGGATTGGAAATTAAAGAAATAGTGTTTTTATTTTGGGTTTTTTTTTCTGTTAGACAGGGAAGCTCTTACCCTTCATCTCACCTGATGGTAAGTGACGATAAGGGCTAAAGATGGAATCGAGCTTCACCTGGAACCCTCAACAGAGGGGCTGGCTATCTTATCACACATTGTCGGAACACAATAATGTTGTTAACATTATTATTATTGCGACAGATTTTGATAAGATGGTGGTAGCTTTCCAGGCGGACTTCAAACAAGTCCTACTACCAACCAAACCGAGTACAAAGTTGTACCCTCATGAGCGATCCCCAGGGACCCGGGACCTCTGGATCTTCATTCCGGTGGGCAAACCACTGGACCACGGAGGCGGTAAAATTTCGGCGGAGGCGGGGTTATAATTTTTGAAATGTTGTCAATTGTGAAACAGGCCCTTAATGTAGCTATTGAGTTATTGAAGAGTATTTATTTTATTACTGATTTCTAGGGTTAAGAATAACACCATTCATATACTATGTGGAAGTAGTGGCACTTTTGATAGAGATGGAGAAGAGTTATGACACAATGCCTAACTTCACTGCAGCCGATTGTAAGTGTTAATTATAGATAAGTACATAAATCCAATATGCCTGAAGTAGGCACAGGTGAATTAGCACCCATGTTTTGCCAATAGGGCATTTTCAGAAAATATTTTAAATTAAGTGGTCTTAGGAGACCTTTCCTAACTTTTTGAGTGATGACAATCGACATTTATAGATTTTTGATAAAATGTACAGCCTTTGTGCCAAATGTTTTTTATGGCAATCGATGCCATTCCCATAGAGGATTAAAACACTCTTTGAGACCAACTGAGGTTAGAGTACTAGAACACCCACAAATCAAAGATTTTTTTTCTATACATATAAAACCACTAAATATGATACAAACTTTCCACCTTGTTAGAATATCTTGTAAGTTAGGAAAGGTCTCCTAAGACCATTTTCGCGTGGCAGCAAAGGATCTGGTAGCTGCCGTTAATGCCCAATCTCAACTTTATATATCATTACCAAAAATATCGTTTGTTTAAAATGCCTCTAAATCGCCACGCTATGAATCGGACAGCGCGTGATGTCATTTGTGGTGATCATCATCTTTTGAGTGTTAGTCAGGTTCGTCTGCGAGGACGTGTTTGGGCCTACGATTTTTATATGGGGAGGGGACCGGGATGGTCGTACGCCATCATTCCTGTAGGCCTTGCATGGGACGTGGAAAAAATTTTTCTCCACCACCACTTGGCAGTTTTTGTCTCTGGATTTAATGGGAGCTAGAGCGAGAGAAAATAAATCATTTTCCCTAGGGAGATTTTCTCCACGTAACGTGCTTCGGGGCCTGATATCAGTATTCACACAACTGTTTTAGTCTATCCGGGGCCTAATCTAGACTTAAGATTAATGTCTAGATCTTTGTTTCTATTATGGGAAAAAAACCATGACCAATATTTTAATACCAAATTTACGTATAAACATAATTATACCTATTGACTTGTTTATTGTGACGGAAGGAGTAATTATTATTTACATAAACAAAACACTATATTTTGTGATTTCTAGATATGGGAGGTATTGACATTTCATAATTGCTTATCTAGACACGTTTAATCTGTAATTATTTAGAACAATTAACAAAGCATAAAACATTAAATATCACAAGTAATAAGAATATTAGATTATACCTATAATCATTACGCCAAAGCGTATCTCTATCTAATAGCACTGTTAAAAAGCGCTAAAAACCCATTATGAACTTCATAAAAACTATCAAAGATAAAAGATAATTTAACTTACTACGACGTAAACATGAAAGTTACAAAGAAATAAAAGTTATAGAACAAACTATGTGCTATTAAAGTACTGTATACCTACAAAACTTATATAAATACTAACTGCCGCACTCAGAGACCTCAATTAACGATAATGAGTACTTAATGTCAAAAAATTACAATTCAAAACTAGTCGCTATTCTTGCTGGGTCTATGGTCTAGATTTCAATGCAATTTTTTACACTAAGTACTCATTAAAGTTATTTGACGTCTCTGAGTGCGGCAGTTAGTATTTATTGAGTACACGTGCACCGAATGGTATTACATAATTATACGTAAATGTAATTCATATTCTTAAATCTAATAATAAAGGAAGTGTTCTCTAATGTCATACACGGAGTCACTATGTACCTATTGGCCTAAATTTTAGGCCATCGATCTAGCTTCTCATATATTCCTTGGGATTTTATTATTCAATTTTAATATAAGCATTTTCAGGTCTCCGGTTACTGGGTGTTGGTCGCAATGAGTATTTAGAGTTGGTTGCCAAAGCGAGATCGTTAGGGCGCCGTGGCCGCTCTAAAGCCATCCGAGCTCTGCTGCCGCGAGTTCCCCTTAATATACCCATGCAACCATGGTGGCGAGTTGATCTAGGATACGTTCTCGAAGACGATGTGAAGGTACTTTTAAATTTTATTTCAACACCAGAGTTTATATGAATTATTATCACAGTCATCATCACCTGCCCTTTAACGTCCCCACTGCTGGGGCACGGGCCTTCTTGGTTGGATGGTTGGAAGAATATAGGGAGATTGGGCCATAACCCACCACGCTGGCCCAGTGCGGGTTGGTGGGTATTAACGACTGCAGATGCAGCCGGGACCAGCGGCAACGGATGCCGAGGCGTTCCGAAGGTTGCCGACACGGCATGCCTAATCATCCCACGACATTGTTTTTGTACCCACGATCTTCAACGTTGAAGAACTTTCAACTTTATTTTCATACTCTTTAGTTATTTTTTTATTCGTCGCCTAATGCCGATAGCACACCACCGCAATGATTCCGCCATATCCTGTACGCATGTAGGAGAAGCGGAACTCTAGCGAAATTGCCTGTTCTAGCGCATTCATTTGACTATAATGCTGTCTCTTTCCTCTCACGGTTTCGCCGATCTGCTCCGACGCCAGTCACACCTCCGCGCTCCGGCCGCCATTTGGTAGCGGCACCGCGTTGTTTCCGCAGCGTTTGTTTGTGAATTGCGTATATAATTTTAATGGACATTGGATTTACCGAGAAATTGATATCAGAGGTCAGAATAGTTCCATAAAAATAATACGAAAATAAATACTTTCAAAGTTAAAGTCCAAAATAATATTGCTTCTTCTTCTGACTCTGATTATGACGACATTTCAATCCGATTGTCTCAACTAAACTGACTGACTTCTTTAAACGCTTGCCAGTTCCGCTACTCAAACTACACTAGATCGCAACGGAATGCATACAGCGGTTTCGCTACTCCAGTTTCGCGGCGGAGGTGTGCTAAGGGCATAAAATACCCTGCCATGCCGTGCCGCCAATCTGCGCCGGCCCTTAAGTGTTGTTGCCCAGCTTACAACTAAACAATTACAAATGTGTATTGGTGTTATATTGCATTTCGTTGATCTAAATTTAATGCGACCATTTTTTTGGTTTATAGCCGTTAAGTGAAAATGAGAGAGTTCTAATAGATTTGCTGATTGATCAAGGGTCGCAGACCGCCGGGACCCTTGATTACAATGTGGTCAAAACGTTGTACAGGTAAGATATTCGCTCGAAACGATTTCGTGTTTTTTAATTTTGATTAAAATGATTTTATAATATTACAAAGGCCTAGTGCTAGAAGATATACTCACACAAAGAATATAGCCATGATAGATAACCTGATTAATTTTATTACATATAGTTGCAGTACTGCAGTAAGAGTAAGGGACCACTATTTAAAGTTAAACGATTATAAAAGACTGACTTACAGCGCCATCTACATTTTATCTAATAGATATTTTTTACACTAGTATTATCTGGATTTAAAGGGTGGTCTGCAGAGCAGATTCTAATTTATCTAATGTAAAAACAAAAGTCACCATAAGTATATTCACAAATTTATAAAAATATCGCTTCACAGTGTTTGTGATCGAAATCTTCTTATAATGAAGATTTTTATATATTAGATACAGTTACGCCGTGTGGTGACGGCAGAGTAGAATACAATTGTCACCATCCCAAATCTCTCCCGTGGGTGTCGTACAAGGCGACTAAGGATAAATCAATGATGAGGAATGGGCAGCAGCGTTTCTCTAATACCACCTAGCAATAGCAATGTACTGCGGCTTTTGTGCCCGATATATGGCAATAGGCTCGCCACCTATTACATGGGACTTAATATAATTGGCGAAACGTGGGTGCTAGTTCACCTCTGCCTACCCCTTCGGGGATATAGGCGTGATTTATGTATGTATGTAGATATAGTTACTCAATAAACGGTGTCGCCTCGCGGGTGGCATTTGTGCAAATATTTGGGCAATGCTATCTGTCAATATGCTGGAATGATGGTGATGAAGACGATGGACCATTGCAGACGAGGCCTGGTCTACCTGGACGTGCCGATCACGGCCGCGGACAAGGTGTCGGTGCCGCCGCTCAAAGGGTTCGTGATGAACCGCATCGCCGGCGACTACTTCGAGACGCTCCTCTACAAAGTGTTCGTGTCCATCGATGAGCACACCACGGTGGCTGAGTTGGCCAATGTGCTGCAGGTGAGTATCTAACCCCCGAATACAGAAACGCTAATCAAATTTGGGGCACTGCTTAAAAAGTTAAGTGGACATTACCTGTCAGAATTAGTATTCTGTACAAATTCTGACAGTATTTGTATTTAGCAAGACTCAAACTTTGATTAGCGTTTCTAGATTGATAGTGATGATTGTAAATAAAACTGCATGATACTATAAATTGACTCTTTTGCAAATCAATAACAAAGGCTTAGGTAACACTGAACAACACAGAATGAGTAGGTAGCGCGTATTCTTCGAGGGATACTTTTGTGCTACTGCTGGAATGCAGCGCGGCGAGCCTTGCTTGGAGGGGCGCCCTGGTGTGTTCCTTGTCGCGGGGTTTATACTTGTGCAAACAAAGGCTGTTGGCACATTGAGGCAGTTGTGACATTTACCTTATGTATATTTATCATCAAATGATAAATATCTTATGAGGAGCCCGATACCGCAGTGGCTTAACGCGCTCGGCCTGCGATTGCGTAAACCAAGTACCTACCTAATGCTCGCTACGGCCAGTCATAGGATGGGTAACTACAAATTTATTATCTCAAGTTCCTCCGTGCTTCCGAAGGCACGTTAAGCCATTGGTCCGCAGTCGTTAGTATCCACCAATCTGTCGGATATGGCCCATTCTTCAATTTATGGGGAATGCCTGTGCCTCCTTTTTTTAACGTGGCATTCATGGCCACGTTAAAAGACTGGTGATGTTGATGATATTTATTATGTATATTAAAATTGCTGGTGGTGAAGGCAGAGCAGAATACAATAGGAATGATGACACTAACAAAGAATCACTGATAAAATGATTTATAATAATAATTTAGGATAAGGATATTCGTTAATAGTCACTTGTTATCAGATTATACTTGCGATTGATATTTATTTTAGCAATCCGCCATATTTGCTAAAACGCCGCGTGGCGTCATTATTTAGTTATATCCATTTCGACATTTTATTTGCCAATCAAATTCACTAGTTTAGTATAGAAACTGGCCTTTTTCGGAATAGTGATGTCATACAGACGCCTTTGCTATTTATGCGTTTTGGCGGATATTTTAGATTGCATTATTCAAAACATGTTTTTTTTTCTATCAATATCGTAAGTTTTTACAAAAATATAATTAACTTTGGGTAAAGTAGACACGTAAGAAAAACATGGTGTAGTTTTTCAAAATTAGTCATCATGTCTATTGTCACAAGGGTAAAGGCAGCTTTGAGTAATGGGCAGCAGCGTTACTCCTTCCTAGCAGCAGGATACCACCTAGAAATATACTGCAATTAAGGTGCCCGTTAGATAGGTTTGCCACCTAATATATGGGACCTAGCATAATATGTGTTCACCTTTGCCTATCCTTTCGAAGATATATAACCGTGATTTATGTATGCATCGCTGTCTTAACCGTTTGACGCCTTGTACGACACCCAAGTGACAATTGTATTCCGCTCTGCCGTCACCACACGACATATTTTGAATATTAATATATTATGGGTATTAAAATTATCTGTCTGACATCTACATCCATAACTGTTACTTTCTTTAAACTAGAAAGAAATATTAGGCGTTTATTTAAGTATCAAATTGCCGTTTTGTATGGAGAATTTAGCGAAAATGCATTTTTCCCATACAAACATATTTGCGAACCTAAATTTTGTATAATTTTGTGGGTATATTTAGACAACATTAAGCTATAGGACACCTAGAGATTTTTTTTTATAACGGAAACCGACTGGTGTCCGTGTCCGTGGATCTAACCAGCTACTTAGGACAAGCTGTTTTTGAAGATTTATTGGTAGTGAAAGAAATAAAAAATAAAATAATTTTTTATACATAAATATAAGTTCTTGAAATGAAGTTTAAAATAAAAAAAGAATAATGGACATAACTATTGTTTTAAAGGAATTATTATACACTACTACTAAATAATGAGGGAACATCGCCAATTTCTTACTTTAACCCCTATTATGATACAGGTAGACCGTGAGTTGGTAAAGCAAGCGGTGTCCCTGTACTGCCGGTTGGGATTCGCCCGCTGCCTCAACCCGCCGCGAGTGGCGCCATACCACAATTCTTGGAGGGACGCGCTTACCACATATCACCATCAACCGTTAGTACATACATACATAAATCACGCGTATATCCCCGAGGGGGTAGGCAGAGGTGAACTAGCACCCACGTATCGCCAATTATGATCATCATCATCGTCACCAGACCTTGAATGTCTCCACTGCTGGGGCACGGACCTTTCCTATATATGGAAGAACATAGGGAGATTGGGCCATAACCCACCACGCTGGCCCAGTGCGGGTTGGTGGGTAATATAGTAATAAATTATGTTAGGTTCCACATAATAGGTGGCGAGCCTATTGCCATTTATCGGGCACAAATGTCGCAGTACTATTGCTAGATGGTATAAGAGGAATGCTGCTGCCTATTCCTCATCACTGATTTATCCTTAGTCGCCTTGTACGACACCCACGGGAGGGATTTGGGGTGGTGACAATTGTATTCTACTCTGCCGTCACCACACGGCACCCGTTAGTACCTACAGGAATATTCGAGTCACCCTTCCCCCCAAAACTGGAATAGAACATTGTTACGTTAAAGGGTGTGGAAGGTAAAAAAGACAACCCTTTCAGTAAACACTATAGTTTTTGGCGTTGATAGAAACCGGTTACATTAAAAGAACTACTAGTAAGATTCACTTTCCTAATCCGAATATCTTCTAGTACCTACTCTTCTGGATTAATACCGTTCGCCATAAAGTATTCAAGTAGTTTTAGATGTGTGTAAAATCTGATCTAGTCTAGCTGTTTCTTTAATTAAAGGTGTAAAATCTTTCAATGAAATAAAAACTATTTGTATACATATAGGCTATATTGTGACAAAGTTTCAAGCGATTTGTGAATGTATGTAAACTCAATTTCCAGATATCGACAGATCAATCCATTGACTTTGGACCACAGTATAGACGGAGACGTGTTACAAATGGAGCCAGTTCTAATAAAAGACGATCCATCGACGTCCAAGGTAAGTATTTTTAATTCATTGCATATCATTTTATAGACCTGTCGTTAAATAAAGATAGACAAAATTAATTGTATACTAAATTTCCATTAAGCCGTTGCACAAACGACTCAAAAAAGCTTTAACTCTTCTACAAATATATCTAGCCATTATTATTTGACAGATATTTATTTATAAGCAAAAACAGAACAATAATTTAATGATTAATAATTATTATTTCCAGTCGTACCAAGACCTGTCTCCGGAATCTGCGACAGGTGCCGGTCAAAGAGTGGGTGTTTTATTCGATTCAACTCTAGCTGCGTACCTTATGATGGGGAACTTGTCACCGGTAAATATGGATACGTGACTGTGTTTTGTGGATTTGGATCCTGCAGCGTTTGGTTATGAAAGGAACTGACAGGGCTTGTCTTACGAATGAGAATTTAAAAAAATACCTATATTATATACTTTTATAAAACAAATGATGCTTCTCGTTTTGCCTAAGAGACTTCGGGCCTTAGCTCTTATTTATAACTTTCCCCATGAAACAACACAAGAAATCGAAATCAGTCAATATCTTTGTGACTTGTATATACTTAAAAATATCATCGATATAACTTAATACGTGTCTGAGAAAAATGGGAACTTAATTAATTTTAAACGGGCAATAATTTTTATCGAGTGATAATAATAATTATGAAATGGTGTTTTACAGACAGTCATCAGCTCATAAATATGATAAAGAATAAAAACTGTTTTGTTAATCACGTTACAGCTTCAGCCTCATAAAGTTCTCAATGTTTGCAGGACCTCAAAAGTCACGCAGTAACCATGTTTGAGGTTGGAAAGCTGTGTGACGAGAGCTTGGACAGTTTGCTTATGGAATTGGACAAGGTTTGATTATTTTATAGGCATTATTTTTAAAATATGTCATGTATTAACAACAGTCGAAAGTTTCTGACAGTTCTTCCATACGATATAATGTTAAAATCCGTCGGTTAAGTAATAATCGCCTGTTTATGTGTTGGTGAACTCTAGTCAAATGTCGTTTTATGACATTTTATCGTATGGAAGAACTGTCAAAAACGGACGGTTATATCGCTTGTTTTACATAGACGCTTAATTTTTATGACCTTAAGTCGAGGATAGATTAAGTCCGTTTTGGCATGACAGCTTTTTCCTTGAGTCGAGTGTAGGAAATCTCGAGGAAATGACTTTTCATTACGGATACGTCCATGATGCAGAGTCGTTTCCTCGAGATATTAATTTATCAGGACTGAACACATTCAAAATAGTGTTATAGTAAAACAAAACGTATGTACGGCGTAAGGTTTACTTTGGAAAACAAATTATATCAGAGGAAAAACGAGCCGAGTGGAGTTCTCTGTCCCTTTTTCGCAATTGCCCCCCGACAAAAGTTGACACGACAATTGTCATTAGAAGAGGACAAACAACCCCACTTCTATACATCTCACTCGGCTCGTATATTCATTTATTTCATAATTGCGTTACATGTGACTTAGTGACTAAACTAAATGTACAAGTACCAATTTTTTTTTTTTTTTTTTTTTTTCTTTGGATAGCTAACAGCTTACTTAACAATGGTAAATCAACAATAGTAGCATTCAAGAGCTATTGACAAGCTACCACATATAAACTTCGAATTATGATTAAGAAAATAGTTGACTATTAATCAGAATTATCAACAAACATACACAAATTAAAACCTACTTCACTAACTGAACTCTAATAGTGCCCTTCTAATGCCACTAAAGCTATCGTGAAAGATATCAATATATCCGCTAGCATTATTAACAGCTTCACCTGCACGGTGCTCAGCCTGTTTTTACCACGTCCGCTCTGCATAAGGGTATTAAAACATCATGGCACGGCCGCAGGTGGTGGCGGACCCGGAGATCGAGGGCGAGGCGCGGCGGTACTTGGCGGCCGCGGCGTGTCTGAGGGTGGCGCTGCGTACCTTACGGCCTCGGCTGCAACCGCTGGACCTGCTGCGGTGCGAGGCGCTGCACGCGCTGGGGGCGCAGGCGCGAGCCAGGCTCTTGGCTACCAAGTACAGGTCGGTGCAGTGGAGGGAGTGTTGGAGAGGTCGTCAGGCGCCTATAGCCCGCCTCTTGGCCGCCAAGTACAGGTCGGTTCAGTGAAGGGAGTGTTGGAGAGGTCGTCAGGCGCCTATAGCCCGCCTCTTGGCCGCCAAGTACAGGTCGGTTCAGTGAAGGGAGTGTTGGAGAGGTCGTCAGGCGCCTATAGCCCGCCTCTTGGCCGCCAAGTACAGGTCGGTTCAGTGAAGGGAGTGTTGGAGAGGTCGTCAGGCGCCTATAGCCCGCCTCTTGGCCGCCAAGTAAAGGTCGGTTCAGTGAAGGGAGTGTTGGAGAGGTCGTCAGGCGCCTATAGCCCGCCTCTTGGCCGCCAAGTAAAGGTCGGTGCAGTGGAGGGAGTGTTGGAGAGGTCGTCAGGCGCCTATAGCCCGCCTCTTGGCCGCCAAGTAAAGGTCGGTTCAGTGAAGGGAGTGTTGGAGAGGTCGTCAGGCGCCTATAGCCCGCCTCTTGGCCGCCAAGTAAAGGTCGGTGCAGTGGAGGGAGTGTTGGAGAGGTCGTCAGGCGCCTATAGCCCGCCTCTTGGCCGCCAAGTAAAGGTCGGTGCAGTGGAGGGAGTGTTGGAGAGGTCGTCCCGCGTCTATAGCCCGCCTCTTGGCCGCCAAGTACAGGTCGGTGGTGGGAGGGTTGGAAAGGCCTGTCGTCAGGCGTCTATAGTCCGACAAGTTTGTGCGCGACCTTCTTGTGGGGTGAGCGGCGGTAGCGGGGACGGGGCACTCTACAAGGTGAAATCGAAATGAATCGACAAATTTTTATGGGGGGTTCTAGTGCTACTAAACATTTTATTAGTGAGGTTTAAAAACAAATCTAAGTCGACAAAAAAGTATCCATATTTTCCTTTTCTTTTACTCGAAACTGTTAAATAAACAGATTAAAAACATAAAACAAAAAAAATTAAATATATATTTATTTAAGAAAAATATTAAATTAAATTGTTAATATTAAATAAATCGTTCGTGATTCGCGGGTTGCTAAGCGGACGGGCGCGCGCGGCTAGGTAGTAGAACTTTGTAGGTACAATCACGCGCAAAGTGCGTCGACTGCACCTAATAAATCTAGTAATTGCATTCTTGTATTTTATTACTTAATGTTTCATTACAATTTTAATTGTTATTATAACGATCATTATAGCTGTTAAATTGTCCTGTAAAATTTTGTCGACCGATTTCAAATTCACCCTGTAGATGTTAGGGGGCCGGGTGATGCGGGGAGGAGGGAAAACTCGCCTCTCCCCGCATTGCTCGCTCCCACAAGCATCTTGAGTGCCCCGTCCCCGCCACCGTCTCCGTACCGCAGGAGGGTCGCGCACGAACTTGTCCATAAGTAATTCCAATAAATGCTTCATACAAAACGTATGTAACGTTGTAAATACGTACACGGCCCATCCCGAGCACAGCCTGCTCTAATGAGAATCAAAAGTCCGATAAAAAAGGCATGATGACTAATTGTGAAAAACTACACCATGTTTTTCTTACGTGTCTACTTTACCCAAAATAAATTATATTTTTGTAAAAACTTTCGATTTTGATAGAAAAAAACATGTTTTGAATAATGCAATTTAATGTTTCCGCCAAAACGCAAAAATAGCAATGGCGTCTGTGTGACGTGACTATTCCGTAAAAAGGCTAGCGGCCTACCCCTAACTCGATTGCTGATGATAGCTATATTGTAATGCACTGCTTACGGCTATAGCAGCCATCCTGAATTTTTAGGCGGCACGGATTTTGTGCCAAATTCATACAAAATAATTCGTTGATCATTCGTTCAAAGCCATCGCGAATAGTTTAGGTACATTTAGTGCGAAATGACAGCTTGACGTCATAAACTATAGCTTTTGCTTAAGCAATCGAGTTAGGCGGTAGGCCTCCAGTTTCTATATTAAAATAGTGAATTTAATTGGCAAATAAAATGGCAGAATGAAGATAACTAAATAATGACGTCACGCGGCGTTTCAGCAAATATGGCGGATTGCTAAAATAAATATCAATCGCAAGTATAATCTGATAACAAGTGACTATTAACGAATCTCCTTATCCTAAATTCTTCTTCTTCCTGCCCTGTTCCCAGTCTAACT
>CAWVPI010000081.1:0-29294 GCA_963931975.1 Cataclysta lemnata
ATGAAAATTTTCAAAATACCTACCTAGGCTATAAGAAAGTACAAACAAAATAGGCAATAAGAAGGCACAGGCCCACGCCTAGCGCCGCCACTGGCAGGCGGGCCTCAGTCTTGCTACTTCACCGGACACAAGCAATTACATATATTGCAAACGACCACAGATCACCTCCCAAACGACCAACGCAGTAAAATTTAATATTTAACACAGTAAAAGTACCTACTATTATTATTAGTAGCTAGTGGCCATTCCCTCGTCCCGCGCCGGCGTCGCGCGCGGGTAGGGCTGGGCACATCGCACGATAAGTCCAAATAAGAAAGTGCTCAATGTATCAAAAATATGACTGTGTTGCCGAAGTATCGATATTAAAACAATCTATAGTTTAGGTATATTGTTGGTTGAAAATTACGTGCATTTTGGCAGAGTTTTAGGATAAAAAGAAACGGTATTATTTTAGTTGTTAATTAATATCATAAAATTATGTAAGTACCTATAACCACTAACTAATGTGATACTGGACTGAGACATTCTTTAATCAACCATACAAATGTTTTGCACCAATTAAAAAGTAGTGGAGTATAATCACTCTTTTTCTTTTTGAATTTCTTTCTTTCTTGGTCAGCTGCCAAAGGTTTTTCTACATATGCGAGGGGATCTATCCTTATATTGGGCATATTTTGTAGTAAGTACGTACAGTCGGCCAAAAAATTGATTTACCACCCTAAGGTTGAATGCCGGTTGTAGATTCATTGACGATAAAGTTGTTTTTAGCTTGTAGATCAATCTGACAACTTCTATTGCCATCTTTGTCTGATTATTGACACCTATGTTATTTAAGGATGACTGTTTTATGTGACAGTTGATCTGTTTGATTTCTTTAGTTTGATTTGAAATTTGAACTTGATAAATCTATACACTTATAATATTAATGCGAAAGTGTGTTTGTTTGTCCTCCCTTAACGCCTAAACTATTGAACCAATTTTCACGAAATTTACCTTGGACTTCTGGGATTGCTAATTATACTTTATGTTGCGAAAATAATAAGAGAATGGGGTAAAATGGACCCTAAATACTACGCAGGCATAGCCGCGGGCAACAGCTACAAATAAAATGAAGTAATGATATTTGACAAATGTCAACCAATTTTCAATTTCCAATTTTCTTTAAAAAGAATTTGAATAGGTTTTTTTACTTTTGTTTAAAAATATTGAAATTAATGTCTTATCCATCCATACTAATATTATAAATGGGAAAGTGTGTTTGTTTGTTTGTTCGTTTGTCTTCCCTTCACGCCTAAACCACTGAACCGATTGTGATGAAATTTGACATAATATGTATAGTTGGAACTCATGAGACTGCTATAGGCTACTTTTTAACCGATTGCGATGCGACGAAAAAGGGTTATAGGTTTAAATAGGGATACCACGCGAGCGTAGCTGCGCGGGCAACAGCTAGTTTTTAATAAAGGTAAAAATGTCTTGCACTATATACGTATAAGTGACCTATGACGTATAAATAATTTTCAATTAGATTTGCGTCATTAATATTGCATCTTTGTTTCAGTCTCTCATCTAGGTAGGTATATGAACCTAGTTATAATTTTCGACGCCTAGGAAACCAATTCAAAACTGATACACCACTTTCTTGGCCGACCGTACTTACTCGACGTATGCCCAAAAACGGATAACTTTTTTCGCAGCACTGCTACCATATTAACTTTCTATTATGCGACAAAGAAATTGGGAAAGTGTAGTAATATGCAGCCTCATTACAGTAAGATTAACTAATGTATTCTTACCTAAGACTTTTTTTTTGTAATTTGCATTTTGTGATTTATCGATACTACCTAAATGCAAGTGTTTACAACCCTAATGCGCTCACGCCGCGCCATGACGCCAAGTCGGCAGAGCAGAGCGAGCTAGTCTTTTCTGCTTCAGTCGCCGTAGCGAACGGGTGGTTTAATATTACAACAGTGTACGTCCGTGGTGTACATAAAGACGTTAGTGCACAGAGTACTTTTTTTATATACTGAAGTTAGTGTTAGTGCCTCTAAGCGTAAAGTTGGCGTAAAGTGACTGTAAAAGGTAAAAGTACCTACCTACAATAAACTTAAAAAAGAATAACGTATAGTAACGGTTTTATTGTCAAGGATGAGTAGTTCAGAAGTAGAATCCCTACTTTTAAAGTGGGGATTCCAGGCGTACGTCCACATATTTAAAGGTAAGCTTAATTCGTTAATTTCTTGATAAACTGCCGGCAAACCACTTCTTCATCTTATAAGTAGGTACCTAGTCAGGGAATATAAATGGATCACTTTTTTTTCTTTTCCATGGACTCAGTGTGATGATGAGATGAGGATGCCTATTTGCCGTAGGTACCTACAGTCAGTTCTGAGTTCTCAGAATTGAGTGGGTAGCAGGTAGGTACCTGAAAAGCGGTACCAACTGTGTGTGTTTCGTTTAACATGTATATAACCTAAGCATGCTTTTGGCGATTATAATGGTTTTTGTAACGCATGTCCATGTGTGTGTTCATTTTGATGTTCTGTCTGAATAATCCCTTTCGCAAGATGGAATATTGAACGGGCACGTCTGTAACTAACCTAGATATGTATTTTTGGTTTGATAATTTTTCATGCTGTCTTCATATCAGCATAATATGGAATACCTACTATGTGAGAGTGAGGGAGAAGTTTCCCAAAAAATGTGTGCGTTGACTATTAAATATTATGTTTCAATTATTAAATTTTACTGTTCCAAGCATTAGTTTTTACTACTACGTAAATTTATTTTATTTTTAATCGTGTGCAGACTTGTTTGTTTACGTACATATTTATGTACCTATGTTTGTTTGTATGTTAGTTCTACATGCTTTTTGGTTTCTGCATTACATAGTCCCATATGGAATCTTGCTTATTTATTTTTTGTTGTTACCTATGTTGTTTGTGGAATGTGTTTGTTGATTTTGTTAGTAATTGTTAAGCCCTAACATAACCATGTTAGGGTCTAACTTTGAAAAGGCTCAAGCTGTGAGCGCAGCGTGCAGCCTATAAGTGCACCCTGACAAACGCATGCCTTTACCTCAGCTTAGGTCCAGCCAGTTTTTTATGTTCATTGCTGTTTTCAGAGAATGAAGTGGACATAAGCGCTTTGGAACTATTGGATAGTGAGCAAGTGAAGGCACTCATTCCTTCGATTGGTCCGCAGGCTAAATTTAAGAAAATCTTGTCAGACTGGAAGGTAAAGGTAACAAAGTCAAGAGTTGAATTCAAAAAATCATATCCAGTTGTTATCAAATGTTTAACTTTGCCTTGCAGGCAGAACGTAAGGCATTAGAGGATCTCATATCAACAAAAGATGAAGAATTAGAAGAGATTATTTCAAGTTGCGACTCTTTCGATAAATTCAGCCAAGGAAGCCCAAGTACCTCCTCAACAAGATCAGAGTGCTCAAACTCTCTGCGTTTACAAGAAACCCAGTGTGTAAGTAGTAATTCATTTATTGCAGTCATAAGTTTAACATGATCTTATTCTTATATAGGTACTATTATCACATTGTGATCTTATATGATATAATCTTATATGATCTTATTCATAAACTACGGGGCATGGCAAAATTCAACTATTTTTGTCTTAACATAATATTACATTTTCATTGAGAAAATGTACAATAATTAATTCTTGTTATATGTATATGTCAATTTAATAAAATAAATAATAATAATAATACTGTAGGACAATTCGCACAGCGCCATCTAGCCCCAAACTAAGCATAGCTTGTACTATGGATGCTAGACAACTGATATACTACATATTATACTTATAATGAATAAATGTCAATAATAAGCGGATTTTAGTACAGTATTATTCGATTATTAAATGTCTTTTGATAATTTTTTGTTATAATTTCTCGGTTACCAGAACAAATCGAGAAGTAGGGCCGCGACGTACAATTTATTTTGTTTGAGCTGGTTATTGGGGTTTGTGAACTTTATGTTACCCATTTTTTCAGGATCTCGACTTGCTCTTGAGTAATACCCCAGATACTAAATTGCTACTTACGCATGATGTAGAAAAGCCACTGGGGGAACAATATCGAAAAATTTTAGTACGCGCCATTGCAAGAGAGATTGTAAGAAAAAACCCACAGGCGCATGTAACTGCAGATATTTATTTGGATTGGTTACAAAAGATAAGTAAGTACCTAAGTAATTTTCTAGGTTTTTGGGGTAAAACTACATGTCGTGTAATTGCCATAGGATTACTTAAAGTTAATACCTTTACAATCATGATAAGGGGCCATCCATAAAGTACGTCACATTAAATTCATGAGTTTTTCAGCCCCCCCCCCCCGTCCTTGTCACAGGTGGTCACATTTCTGAGACCCCCCCCTCCCTAGTGTGACGTCACATGTTTTGCAATGAAACATCGAAAAATTATTAAATTAAAACAGCAGTTCCGAAATTAGTTTTATTTCTATTTAAATTAAATACTTTTTTATGAAATCAACATAATAACAAATATTTGAAACAATAACAAAAAAATAACAATTTAAACCGTATTGCCCTAAAGATAGAGTTGGACATAGTTTTTAGTTTAATTAATATTTCAAATTACGCGATTAGTACCTCTAGATTTTGAAATGTGATGTCACGATACTTAGGACCCCTCCCACCCCTTGTCACACCATGTCACACTTTGTCGACCCCCTCCCCCCCCTTTTACGTGTGACGTACTTTATGGATGGCCCCTAATGATTGTTTCTTTTTTCAGAACTGTTGTTTCCGGCAGAAAATCTTGAATGTTACTATACCAAACCGAAAACAGGGGTACACCGAGCACACGGCCGACTCTTCGACGCGGTGGTTAATTTAAAAGCTAAGTACCGAAGACACAAAGTATACCAACCGCGAGCACGACGCTCTCTAGATATCACCTTGACTCCATCTACAAGTAACCAGGGTTTTGAAGAAACCACCACTCAAGAGGAAGAGGAGTGCATAGAGTGGTTACGTTGCTCTTCTGACGATTATGCTTTGTGTGCCGAAAAGTGGGAAAATACCAATAAGGTACGCAAGAAACGAGTGCACTCCAATGAAAAACAGTCATATCTCCAAGAGTTCCCATGTCTGAAACGTTCCTTTGGATACGAATTGGTAATTATTAGCATTTTAAACAGATTTATAATAAATATCAAAATATCTGATATTTATGATATATGTATTATCAGCCGTTCTGACATTTTTTTTATGTCTCTTATTATTGTGTGAGGGCCCACCCCTTATCACAGATTCGATCAAGCCGCCTCTGGAAGCCCTGCAGCCGTGGCATCACGTGAAAATTACTGAACCGATTAAGATAAAATTTGGCACACAGATAATTTAACTTAGGATGGACGAATGTATTGGTTCGGTTAAACGCAACTTTATCATCAACTTGTATTATATCATTGAACCCTGATTTTAAGTATTACTCAAGTTGTAAACTATTACGGTTTTTAACTATCTACGTATTTCGTTTCTAGCTTATTGCAGACTTCGATACCTGGTATCCCGAAAATAAATATAATTTTGAAAATAAACTACCACTACTGAAGAGCAAACTACTGTCGGCATCTGAATCCACTTCAAGACGATCGCCATTCGTAGAGGAACTGAAGCAACTTGCGCAAGGTAAATATTAGCTAAAACATGTTACCAATTACGACCTAATTGATGAGTTACCCTCTTTTGCGTCGGGGAATAAGGAACCGTTATGGTGGTGCAACTTTGTCTCTGTGTCGGTCTGTCACAGATGGACATCTGATCCTACTTCAGCTATCGACTTGAAAATTTAGAGCAGTAATAAGTAATACCGCACCGCTTTTACTGCATAAAATTCTTTTTTTGTAAATGGTGGATAAAAAATTTCATAGGGTTTTCTTCTTCTTCTTCTTTATCAGCCCATAAACCTCCCCACTGCTGGGGCACGGGCCTCCCTCAACGATGTGAGAAGTAAATGCCATACTCGCCACGCTTGGCAAACGGGTTGGCGAGGGTCTTGATAAGAGCGCAGAGTTTTCCTTCTCCGAGTGCAGATGGATTTGCATACGTCTTTACCTTAGTCGCCTCTTACCCCCTGGCCACGGAAATCGGTCTAGGAGTCTAGCGGAGAGTCTTGCGCTGCGTCTTGCGGCGCGTCAAACCGGCCACGTACGGCGGCGGCGGCGGTGAGCGGAAAGGGGACGTATTTAGAAATAAAAAAATATTATATTTAATTATTTGAAACAGTTCTTTATTGGATTAAAATTCAAGAAATTTTAAAATTATAACGATGCAATACAATAAAATTCGAGTATCTATGTATAGAAAAGAATATAATATATTTTAGGGATTTATAATACATACTTATATTATTTTGATTACAATTTTCAACCTATTATTAAAAGAAGGTATAAGATGTGCACGAAAGTATAAAATCTTTGTTTTTTTAGCGCCGATTAGATCCAAAAAAGTACGTATTTACATACCTATGCTCTAATAACTCTTGCATACCCTTACCTACTAACACCATAAAACAATAAAGTAGTTATTAAAAATATTTCATCAATTATGCTGTATTAAATTACCTAATTAAAAAAAATAAAAAAAATGTCGCAACTAGATCCGTCCCCTCACCGCCGGTCACAAGACTCTCCGCGCCAAGACGCAAGACATACCGCTCGCCGCGCTTCGTTCGTGCCCGGCTTCATAGAAATGTATGAATTTGTTTCGGTCGCGGACGCACACTCCGCCGCAGTCGCAAGACGTCTAGACCGAAGACCGTTTTTCGTAGCCGGGGCCTTACGACACCTCGGTAAGAATGAGGGTGGTTCTAATTCTGCTCTGCCGGAAACCACACTGCCTGCACTAAAGGGTTTTACCAATTTGAAAAATGTCCAGTGCTAGATATGTCTTCTCTAAGGTGCGCCCCTAATTTCGATACTCATCTAGAAATATAATTTGACCATTTGTCTAGACTCTAGATCACTAACTTTTCGTTTTTATTGCTTGACAGACAAAGATCATGAAACAAGTAACCTCGCTGCGCTACTTCTTATTCCGCACTTGATTGGACCAGTTCACATAAAAAGGAAGAGACACTCTGCGGCGGAAGTGCGTCAAAGCTTCATTTTACATATTGAAGAGGAAAGACAGCTGCTTGAGGAAATAAAAAAAAGAAAGGATAAGTACAAAGATTTAGGCATAACTATCCAACCGTATGTAGTAGTGGCAGGTTCTCGGAAAAAAATAACTGCACGTTACGTTGTTGTTGATGACGTTATCTATGAATTGCCGAACATCAGCAAAACTGTAGATACATGTTTCAAAATCATATGGGCTTTGAACTTGGAATATCCTGGTGAATGTTTACCGGTGTGGCAATTTCTTGAAAGAGCTATTTATAATTTTACTGACACTGGTTCAAAAAACAAACTTTCACCATCTGTTTTAAGTTTATTGAGTGACTGTGGTATATTGACTAAGTAAAAAATGGTTACCTGTTTTATTTGTTACACCATTGTAAAAGACTTGCGAACTCTCAAGACTCATTTTCATTTTTTTCATCAACACCACATTTTTGAACAATATCGCTGCGTAGAAGGCGATTGTTCTCGGTCGTACCACCTTTTTAATTCCTTTCGTAGACACTATATTCGGGAGCATTTTAGCCAAGGTGCTAATCTGAATGAAAAAAATGCAGCATCTGATCACGAAATTATATTTGAGGCTAACAATTTGCCTCAAGAAATCATTAGTCAGTCTGACCATACCAGACCAGAGCAACATTCGTCTTCTGAAGAACCTCTTATTCAGCCTCATCATACTACGCCTGTTGTTGAAAGCCCACAAATGGATATAAATTTATCTCACGTTCCTCTAGAAATGGCTCTAGCTTCGCTAATAGCATCCTTGTATGGTTCTGTAAATTTGCCAAGGAATATTGTCCAAACGATTGTCGATAAGCTTCTAAACATTTTTTCTTTTTCGTTAATTCCATTGTTAGGTAACTTGTTACAGAGTTTGACTCATAACGGTGAAGTATCCGTTTCGGAAATTCACCGTGTAATAACTACTGAAATCACTTCGAGTTTCAGTTCGTTGTCCACGGAGTATCGTAGGTTTCAATACTTTCAAGGCCTCCAGACTTACGTTCCGCCTAAAACAGTAGTCGTTGGTGATCGCTACGATTCGAATATTAGAAGAGGTGTGCATACACTATCATCTGTTACTTGCAATGTGCAGCTTATTCCATTAAGAGAAGTACTACATATTTTTTTCTCTCTAGCTAATATATTAGTTGATACATTGCAATATATGGCGGATCTTTACGAAGATGTCACAGTTATTCAAAACTTTATTCAGGGTCACTTTTGGCAATCAAGAAGAAGAGCCCACATGGGAAAACATGTAATTCCGTTGTTTTTATATTTTGACGACTATGAGACTTCAAACGCTCTAGGCAGTCACTCTGGCATCCATAAATTAGGTGCCGTATATATATCAGTCCCATGTCTACCTCCGTGGCGTTGTAGTGTACTGTCGAATATTTTCTTAACATTGCTGTTCCATTCCTCTGACAGATTAGAATTCGGCAATAATGTTATATTTCAGCCTATAATAGATGAGATTAATTATCTGAGTTCCACTGGCATTTCATTTTCCGTTCCAAATTTTGATGGAGTTGTATATTTTGAACTGGCTTTAATTGTCGGAGATAACTTAGGCATCCATTCCATTACAGGCTTTGTAGAAAGCTTTTCGGCCAATTACCCATGCAGAATTTGCCGTGTCGGTAAAGAAGAAATGAAAGTTCAATCAAAAGCAAATGAGGCTCTCCTCAGATGTGACACGGATTATGAAATTGACGTTATAGAATGTGATCCTTCAAATTCTGGTGTTAAGGAAAGATGTGTTTGGTTGAAGGTGAATGGGTTCAAATTATTCGAACAAGTTGGAGTCGATATAATGCATGATATTCTCGAAGGAGTTGGCAAATATGTCATGGGACTTATTCTCGATAAGTATATTAACCGTTTTGGATATTTTTCCTTGGAACTGCTTAACATCAGGCTAAAAACATTCGATTATGGACCAGATTCGCGCAATAGACCTGTTGAATTATGTATGATCCACATAAAAAAGTCTAATATTCGGCTGAGCGCATCCGAAATGTTAACTTTCATTCGATATTTTTCGCTTCTAATTGGAGACAAAATTCCTGGTGGCGACATGTACTGGACACTTTACTTAAAGTTAAGAGAAGTTGTAGAGCTGGTTATGTCGACTTCAGTTTGGGAAGGTCTTCATACGGTCATGCAAGACAGTGTTGGTCAGCTGAATGAGATGTATTTGCTCCTCTCTAATGAACCACTCAAGCCAAAGTTTCACCACCTTACGCACTACCATACTGCCATGATTAATTTTGGTCCACTTTCTTTCTTTTCATCTATGAGATATGAAGCAAAACATAGGCTAGCAAAAACATCTGCAAGAGCTTCATGTAACAGAAGGAACTTGACATTAAGCTTAGCCATCAAAAACCAACTTAAACTTAATGAAATTTTTTTAAGAGGTTCTCTTGATCCCATTTTAACTTGGGGCACTAAAAAATTTAAGTTAGTACATTCTGATGTGACTCTTATTCAGTCTTATCTCGGTTTAAGAAGTAGGAAATCTTTGATATGTGTCAGTTGGGTTTCCATGTCTTCCATACGGTACCAGAGTGGTTCTATTCTTGTGTATAGCACTCAAGGCGATCTCAATGACGTGACTTTTATAAAGGTGGAGAGGATATATGTTTACAATGACTCGCAAGTCATTTTCTCAGGGTCTCTGTTACAGACGATTCTATTTGATTGTCATTACTACGCATATGAAGTAGAACAAACGGAAAAGAGAGTTGTTGTTCGGTTGAATGATCTTCATTTCAAGACGCCCCATGCATTAAATACTACAGTGTCCGCGTGTAAAAGGTTATTGGTGACATTGCGTAGTCCTATTTAAGTTTACTATTTTTTTGTCAAAATTAATCGTACTTAGGTACATGTAAAAATAAACATGTTAAATAGAACTTTTGTCATAAAAATACTAAATAAAATTGGATGGATAGAGAAGCGCTCCTTTATTCATTGTTTAATCCAACTTTTAATCACTGTGCCGGCGTTGTCATATAATAGGCTAAGGTGGAGATATTTTCTAAAGCTAGGGCTATTTAAGGGCATCCCCTGTGCATGCAAGCGCCCTCATCAGTAAAAAAATTAGATTAGATTATTTATTTGCTCATTTGGAAATTACATTATAATTTTAAATACAGAAAATTAAAACAATAACTTATTCACAAAGAGGATTATAAGGCTGAAAACGCAAAAAATCTGAGCTAGATTAAATAATAGGTACTGGAGTTTGTTTAAAGCACCACATATTCACGATTCAGTGTTCACAGAAGTTACAGATAGCAAAAGTGCTAAAAATGGCCACTTTCAGCACTCTTGTTATCTGTAACTGCTGTAAACATTGAATCATAAGTTTATAGTGCTTATAACAAACATCTACCTATTATTGAATCTAGCGCAGATTTTTTTCCATTTATTGCGTTTTCACTGATTTATGATTTTTTTACTGATGAGGGCGCATTGACAGTTAAAAATTGACAAATCTCTGTTACTTTGTGAAACACTTGTTCGATTTAAGCAATTTATCCACTTAAAAACAATATTAAATATTTTTCTGTGATTTGTAAATTGTGACTTGTAGCTTGAACCTTCAAAATTGTAAAAAAAAAGGTTTCAGAAACGCTTGTATTTACAAAATTGTACAAATAGGCTATAATGTTGGCACTTTCGCTCAATGTTGCTATTTAATTTTACAAGACTTGTCAACTTGTAGCTTTGTGGAACGGGGCCCTGGTGGTCAAGGTCTGAACGTCCAAATCAGTTCCAATTATTTTGTATAAATAAGTCTTTATGTTATTGTCATTTTCATGGCATGCTTTGGAATAATTAAGTTTTTGTCAAATAGATAAAGAATGATTAAATATAAAACTAAAACATTAAGTTTATATCCTCTTTGACAAACTGGCTGGCTGGTGGTCTGGTCTGAACATTCAAATCAGTTCCAATTATTTTGTATAAATGAGTTCTTATATTGTCATTTTCATGACATGTTTTGGTATAATTAAGTTGCACACTATTATATTATAAATTCTAGACAGAGGATAAATAGTCTAAATTTGCATAAATGTAAGCCAAATTGTAACCCCGTACTGACTTCGTTATAATTTTCTTTAATTTCAGAGTGTATACAATAAGCGGTGGCTCCCTCCCTCGTTGAAAATCCATAACTCAGAAAATATAGATATTTTCAATTTTTTTTCTCTGATAACTCCTTAGATTTAGACTTAAGGTTTATTTGGAAGTAATAAGTTGATAAGCAAATCGTACCAGACAGTTACTATCGAAATTATTGCTAAAAACGGCCACTTTTGGCAGGAATATCGATAGTAACTCCAGCCTACAGGGTACAATTTGCTTCTCAATTAATCACTATCAAAATCATTAGATCTAAATATAAGGAGTTATCAGAGAAAAAAATGGAAAAGTATATTTTACATATTTTTAGCGAGATGGCGCCACCGCTCGGTGTATATGCTTTTATGCAGTGAGAGTAAAAGTTCTGTAAAAGTCAAAACTACGTTTAATAAAGAATTCTATTACGCAATTTTTGTGTTCATTTTAGACTTGCTATGGAGCATAACCTTCTTTTCACACAGGTACTGTGACTGCATATTCAACTATGCTCAAATGTGCAATCACAGAAGTCTGTAATTGCACAGTACCTTTTACTGTGCACTTGCAGTATAAACTACTGTGATTGCACATTTAAGTATACTGTGCAATGACAGTACCTCTTACTGTGCACTTGCAGTACCAACTACTGTGATTGCACATTTAAGTATACTGTGCAATGACAGTACCTCTTACTGTGCACTTACAGTACCAACTACTGTGATTGCACATTTAAATATACTGTGCAATGACAGTACTTCTTACTGTGCACTTGCAGTACCAACTACTGTGATTGCACATTTAAGTATACTGTGCAATTACAGTACCTCTTACTGTGCACTTACAGTACCAACTACTGTGATTGCACATTTAAATATACTGTGCAATGACAGTACTTCTTACTGTGCACTTGCAGTACCAACTACTGTGATTGCACATTTAAATATACTGTGCAATGACAGTACTTCTTACTGTGCACTTGCAGTACCAACTACTGTGATTGCACATTTAAGTTTACTGTGCAATGACAGTACCTCTTACTGTGCAGTTGCAGTACCAACTACTGTGATTGTACATTTAAGTATACTGTGCCATTACAGTACCTCTTACTGTGCACTTGCAGTACCAACTACTGCGATTGCACATTTAAGTATACTGTGCAATTACAGTACTTCTTACTGTGCACTTGCAGTACCAACTACTGTGGTTGCACATTTAAGTATACTGTGCAATTCCAGTGCCTCTTACTATGCACTTACAGTACTAACTACTGTGTCGGCACATTAAACTATACTGTCTTTTACAATACCAACCACTGTGTCTAAACATTAAAAGTTACTGGAATGACTGTATGTTTGACTGAGCTGATGCATTAGGCGGTACTGTGACAAAATGGTAGAAATTATCGCTTAAAACATTAAACTATATTAATGTTATAGACATTAAATTATTTTAATGTTTCAAACATTAAAATAATTTAATGTCTTAAACATTAAAATATTTTAATGTCTTAAACAGTAAATTACTTAAATGTCTTACACATTAAATTATTTTAATGTTTTACACATTAAATTATTTTAATGTTTTACACATTTAATTATTTTAATGTTTTACACATTAAATTATTTTAATGTTTTACACATTAAATTATTTTAATGTTTAAGACATTAAGTTATTTTAATGTTTAAGACATTAAATTATTTTAATGTTGAAGACATTAAATAACTGTAATGTGCAGAACATTAAACTATTTTAATGTTTAACACGCGAATCTACTTTAATGTTCAAAACATTAATGATGTTTTATGAATTTCAAGCAGTAAAATTAACTGTCTAAACAGTAGCATGTTTTACTGTTTTCGGACCAGTAAAACTTATTGTTTCGGTGAGTTGTCACATATAGTATTGCGCAAAGCAGTACAAACCAACGTTTTTTCAATTTTATTTAATGGTTTTTTTTTTCAGTGTGATATGATAAGATTGTGGTAGCTAGCCAGGCGGACTTCAAAAAAGTCCTACCACCAACCAAACCGAGTACAAATTTGTACCCCCCTGGGGATCGAACCCGGGACCGCTGATCTTAATTCCGTTGGGTGAACCACTGGGCCACAGAAGCGGATAAAAAGGCGGTTTATCTGGGATCGATTCAGTAGGTATGTTTCCTTCAGCCTTCAAGCCAAGACTCCCTTTTCATTCAGGTTCACCCTTGATTGGTATAACAACTGTTGATGTAACTGTATATGTAATGTTACTAATTCGAACAACGTTTAAGAAAATAATCACCGTGCATAATATCGATTAACATAATTTTCTTTTCATCGAATGTATATTTGCGATAACAATATTTGCGCTATTGATCAAAAAGTATAATGTTCTGTTGGTATTCTTATTTTCATATAATGTTCCCTTCATATAATTGTCATTTTCACTAATTTGTACTTTAGGGCAGATCCGACCCGGCCAACCCCGACTCCACGTGTCCCTAGTGTAATTTAAAATCGCGTAGCGCCGGAGTCGTGACAGAAACCATGCCAGCTTCATGCTGTATGATTGCATGCATGCTGTATGATTGCATGCATGCTGCATAATTGTGTGCATGCTTGCTTACATGCTGCATGCTTGCTTGCTGAATTTAGAAGGTGAAGGAACAATGTGAGTAAACGAATTACCTATTACTGAACTGAATATTCGATACGCTCTTTCGACTAAATCATTATTAGGGCCTGTTTCACAATCAACAAGCGAGTTCTAAGTAGCTTACTTCGCAGCTCATTTGACAGTTGTAATATGAAATATATGTCAATTGAACTGCAAAGTAAGCTACTTCGAACTTACTAGTCGATTGTGCCACAGGCCCTGAGTCTAGTTAAACATTAGGTTAAATAAAATAAGTGCGTTTGAAAATTCGGTGAAATGACATTATTTCATACAAATAAATATGCTAAATAAAATTCTATCAATTAAAAATAAAATATTAATTATTATATTAAATATTAATATGAATGACTTTAATGTAACTAAAATTAGCCGAAGCGATTTTCGACTAAACGTTGTTATACCAATCAAGGGTAAACCACCGAAAAGGTGCTAATGATAGGATTTAAAATGAATGTAATAAAAAAAAACAAATATAAAATTTATTTTCTGCCCTGCCGTCACCACATGGCACCACCACTGCACGACAATGTCACCACCTCCAATACCTAAAGGCGACTAAATGGGCTAGGACAGCGATGAGTAGCGGGCAGCAGCGTTCCTCATATACCACCTTGCAATATTCTACGATTTGCGTACCCGATGGATAGCAAGAGGCCACCTATGGGACACATAGGACCTAACATACCTATTGGCGAAACGTGGGTCTTAATTCGCCTGTGTCTATTGAAAGAAGAGACGGTTAGCACTCCCCTTGACAAGGATGGAACCCATAAATTGGTAAAGGCACCTATTTAACCAATCATTTTTTTGACATTTTTAGCTAGATTCAGGAAACCGACCGGTGAATTGCCTCGCGGCGGAGTCCAGATTCTCTCCACTCAAAGGGCTAGGGAACACCGGAGTGGGTTAGTGGCGTATTCCCGACTGTTGATAGTCGGGCGAGTCCCACACACGTCAGTCGCCTAGCTAGCGGCTGGTATGGTGCGTAAATGCATACCACTCCGTCAAAAAAATACAGTGATTTTTTAATGTATGTAGGTATTCATTACTTAGAACTCACTTTTGTTGACGAAGGCAGTATCCAGGTAAAAACTCCTATGTTACTCAATGGAAACATGAGCATCAATTTTTTATATTACCTACGTACGCTAAACTTTAAACTTATAACTACCCTCTGAAAAATCTACAGTCGTCAGCACGGCAGACTATACAAAACTATCCAATCGATTTTTTACCCTTGATTGAAAGGAAAGTTCGTGTTGATAAAGAAAATTTAACATTATGTATTGTACAAAGATTTTGGGGTTAGAAAAAGAATTTCGAAAAATTATGATCTTGAGGCGGGAATCGAACCCGCGTCCGCTGCTATCCGGGCAGGTGCCTGACCGCTCGGCCACCCAAGATACTAATTAACTTGCCGAAATTCTTCTAACCTTTACACTTCACGTTGTAAGCCAACGGGTACCCTCGCAATGTAGAAATAAATTTCAAACATTCCAAAGCAGATATTTTTACAAATACCGTGCGTTCGGTTAAGCTTGGGTTTGCTTTATAAACTATTCGATTTTAATTTTAACATTATATAAATGTTAGAAAAATTAGTACAAAGATTTTGGGGTTAGAAAAAGAATTTCGAAAAATTATGATCTTGAGGCGGGAATCGAACCCGCGTCCGCTGCTATCCGGGCAGGTGCCTGACCGCTCGGCCACCCAAGATACTAATTAACTTGCCGAAATTCTTCTAACCTTTACACTTCACGTTGTAAGCCAACGGGTACCCTCGCAATGTAGAAATAAATTTCAAACATTCCAAAGCAGATATTTTTACAAATACCGTGCGTTCGGTTAAGCTTGGGTTTGCTTTATAAACTATTCGATTTTAATTTTAACATTATATAAATGTTAGAAAAATTAGTACAAAGATTTTGGGGTTAGAAAAAGAATTTCGAAAAATTATGATCTTGAGGCGGGAATCGAACCCGCGTCCGCTGCTATCCGGGCAGGTGCCTGACCGCTCGGCCACCCAAGATACTAATTAACTTGCCGAAATTCTTCTAACCTTTACACTTCACGTTGTAAGCCAACGGGTACCCTCGCAATGTAGAAATAAATTTCAAACATTCCAAAGCAGATATTTTTACAAATACCGTGCGTTCGGTTAAGCTTGGGTTTGCTTTATAAACTATTCGATTTTAATTTTAACATTATATAAATGTTAGAAAAATTAGTACAAAGATTTTGGGGTTAGAAAAAGAATTTCGAAAAATTATGATCTTGAGGCGGGAATCGAACCCGCGTCCGCTGCTATCCGGGCAGGTGCCTGACCGCTCGGCCACCCAAGATACTAATTAACTTGCCGAAATTCTTCTAACCTTTACACTTCACGTTGTAAGCCAACGGGTACCCTCGCAATGTAGAAATAAATTTCAAACATTCCAAAGCAGATATTTTTACAAATACCGTGCGTTCGGTTAAGCTTGGGTTTGCTTTATAAACTATTCGATTTTAATTTTAACATTATATAAATGTTAGAAAAATTAGTACAAAGATTTTGGGGTTAGAAAAAGAATTTCGAAATTCTTTTTCTAACCCCAAAATCTTTGTACTAATTTTTCTAACATTTATATAATGTTAAAATTAAAATCGAATAGATTATGTATTGTGACTGTACCAACCTACTCAGCTTTCAAGTGGACATAAATCAATCGGAATAAATTGAATAGGTAATTTGGGCTAACAAAATAGTTACATACCCTAATTGGTCATAAACACCGTATGGGCCCTATATATTATATTCATTACTATCTAGGTACCCACATATCTACTTAATTTCAACAAATACATAATTATCACTGCAAGATGACAACCAGTGTTCATAAATATGTAATGTTATCTATCTGTAAAATCTTTGTTGTCTTAATTTATACTTTTCCTATGACCTTCGAAAACGTTTAGTTTATTTTACAGAAGCGACTTGGATCGATTATAGAGGTAATTCTAGCACGTGACTAATACAGTAAACAATGAGTATGACATATGGAATTTTGACAAATGAAGAGTATCATCACCATCATCATCACCCACCCTTTAATGTCCCCACTGCTGGGGCACGGGCCTTCCCTATGGATGGAAGAATATAGGGAGATTGGGCCATAACCCACCACGGATGCCCCTTAAGCTTAAGGGGAAAATCTATAAGGCGGTCATTAGACCTGTTGTCATGTATGGATCAGAGTGTTGAGCTATGAAGAAGACTGATGAAAGAAGAGTACATGTAACAGAGATGCGTATGTTAAGATGGATGTGTGGTGTGACACGGAGAGATAAGATAAGAAATGAGTATATCAGGGGAAGTTTGAAAGTAGCGCCAGTGACAGAGAGACTGCGGAGTAATAGACTGGGATGGTTTGGTCATGTTATGCGAAGAGATGAGAGCCCAGTGCGGGTTGGTGGGTACTAACGACTGCAGATGCAGCCGGGACCAACGGCTTAACGTGCCTTTCGAAGCACGGAGGAACTCTCCTGATAATACATTTTAGGTCACCCATCCAAATGACCGGCCTTAGCGAAATTGCTTGGTTTACGCAATCGCAGGCCAAGCGCGCTGTGCCACTGCGCTAGCGAGCTCCTCCGCGCTAGCGAGCTCCTCCGCGCTAGCGAGCTCCTCAGACGGAATATAGTTTATTCGTCCCTGGTGATATCTACGCTTTTATACAATTAATATTCAATATAATAATAATAATAAATCATTTATTTCTTGTTCCTTACGAACTAGACATGATAATTAGGCACATGGTTACAGTGAAGGAACAAAAATGCAGATAGAACATTTTGCGTTACCAGGGGTCTCCAAACTAGACTATGCCTGTATCTTGGACGACAAAAAAAAAGTTAAAAGTTAAGGTTTGAAACAATCAGGCCCGAGTTCACCAACACGCAAAACAAGCGACTAAAAGATAACCATCAGTCCTTAACAGTTCTTCCATACGGTAGAATGCCAACAAGAGACGGCCAAATAATAATCGCCTGCTCCAAGCGTTGGCGAACTCCAGCCTTAAAAGTATAACATATTTTTAACATATAACATATTAACATATTATAACATAATCAAGAGTAATATGGAGAAAGAATGTCGCAAATCAATAATGTTAACAGTATTATTGTGTTCCACCAATTGTAATAAGATAGCCCTTATGTGGTTGAGGGTTCTAGGTGAATCTCGATTCCATCTTCGGGCCTTATCATGACTTGCCATCAGGGGCCCGTAGCCAAGTGGCAATCGTTTCATAACGATGACGCGTCGAAGTTCGTTACGATGGGTCATATTACTTTGGTATCTACAGCGTCTTAGCTTGCGCTACCAACATAACTAGGAACTTACGAAGACGATTTTGGTAACGTGATTTCACGACGACTTACGTCAAATCCAATACATTTTGCTTTATCGAACTTCGTTATCTTTGTCGGTATGTTACTTTGTCTAGGCCCCCAGGTGAGATGAAGGGCAAAAGCGTCTAGCATAAAAAAATATTAAGTCTTTCTGTACCATACGATTTGTAACATTAAATAGGTACCTACTACAAATAATAGTTATATACCTACATACTTAACGTCTTTAACCGGAACTGTTTGACTAGTTAAGAAGATAAGAAACTAAAGAAGAATGATATGAGAAACAAATAACCGAAACAGAGAAGTTATAAAGATAAATGTTGACATCTGGAGATGTAGAGCCTCCTACACTGTACACCTGACTCGTAGCGCCGAGGCTCTCCACGGCAGTATGTCTGGGAGATGCCTGCTGTTGAGAAATCCTCTCTTCATTGCAAAACTTGAGAACAAGGTTTAAGCCTTTCCCAAAAAACAAGGAACATTAAAATTGTTCAACTTTTAAATTTCCGTGTTGCAGACAAATGAACTGAACATTGATCGGTAGCTCCTATTAGAAATCATCCATACATCGATAACGAGAGTTTAGTGGATAAAATATTGCCTATACCATTTTTCTTTTAATTTTGACGGCATCTGAAACCATTAGGGTTATTGGTCGGGCACGTTAATCGTAGTATAAATATTACTAGGTGTTATTAGAGGGACGCTACTGTCCGTTACATTTAACAATAATTAAAATAGATTATATTATTATGTATCATATGCATTTAATTGTCAGACATCCATTACAATAATCTCGTATTCAGTGATAAATTCTTTCAGCATTTAACTGGACGGCTGCATATTGAGTGACCTGAAAAAATATAGACATGATGAGCTAATATTATTGTTATGATCATACGGCTATAGGATTAATAAGTAGGTATCTTTAAAATGTTAAGCATATCTAAGAGATACACATTTTTACAGCTTTACAGGTAGACGGCACATCAACGGAGCTTCCATGGCGTAGTGATTTAGCGTGCTAGGCCTGCAATTGCGTAAACATACCAAATAAATATATTTGGATATTTTATATTTTATTTTATTTATTTATTGGATACCTACGTATTTAAATCACTCACACGTGATCAACAGTGATACTCATTTACGCCTTGTTTACCCGTGCGTGTTTTAATACCCCCATAATGCGATAACCTACCTACACATACTTACATAGAACAGATAAATCTCTGTTCTGTGGGTACCTAAATAATATTAAGTCGAAAATAAACAAAGAGAAAAACAACGATGAACATTATTACGAAGCTGGTTCAAGTTAGTTTAAGTTAGTTCCCTTACGTATATTTAAGGATACATAAATACATTAAAAAAAACAACAAACGTAAACGGAATCGGCTTTCAAAACAATTATCAAATGAAAGATCGTGCTAAAGTACATTTACTTTACAGACATTAAACAATTGTACACAGATAAATAAAATAACGATAGGTATCTCAATGGACGTGGGGAAAAAATAACAGATGTAGTATATACCTAAGTCACTTCAGAAATAACGTGCAAATACCTACGTGACACTAAAAGAACTGGACTACAGGGAATTCTCCAAATTCAGTATGAAATCAATCAAATGTAAATACATAAGCTTACCATCCCACGGTTGTATATGTTGTCTAACAGTGCTGTAGGGATAAAAAGCCTTTGGGGTAGCTGTCTGGTTTTCCTCGGGTGGTAGTAGCCATCGACGGTACCACGAACAACAGTTCATGCTGATCTTTGCACAGTCCTCATTGGGTAGGCGGTCGGTCTTGTAGTGCAGCCATCCAAACCATTCTGGAGTCACCTGGGTATAAAAAGTTAAACCTCCTTATTTTAAAACATGGACTAAAGTTAGTCATGATTTAGAATTTATCTAATACTGTCTTTCATTCAGCAAATAAAAGTGACAGCATCAGTTTTAAACTATGGCTAACTTTAGTCCATGTTTTATAATAAGGGGGGAAAGCCTTTAAATAGTCGCCTCAAAAAGCAAGAATGTGGCGGCGCGACTACTGTCTTCAGGTTCAAATAGAAAATGTTGTTCTATTTCTAATACAATAAAAAATAAATTGCTCCCTCATCAGAGAGCAATTAGTCCTATAATTTGTATTACAATAAATTTTAATTGCTCCTCCATCAGATCATTCGATCTGTTGGTGCCAACATGGTGTTATTAGGTAGGTGTGGAGGAAACAAGTTGTATCATGACTCAGGTGAAAGTAACAAGGTAAATGATATCTATTCATAAAAAATATTGCTAACACACAATTAGCATCATCTAGCTATCTGAAAGCATGTAAGCAGATTTATACATTTATGGCAAGAAAACTACATGAATCACAAATCTTCTGGCACACAACTCAAAAATGCAACATTTGTCTTTGTTTCATACCTTCATACATATATCACGCCTATTGATAAATACCGAAGAGGTGTAATAATTGACACCCACGTTCCATCAATTATGTTCGGTCCCAATGTTATAGGTGGCGAGCCTATTGCCACTTAGTACAAGTACTACTATCGCCCAAACAAAAGTAGATATCAAAATTTTGTTATGAGGGATAATAATGAAATAGTGAGTGTTTTCTAGTAAGGTATCGACAGCAGTCGGGATCCTAGTGGAAAGCGGGAAAAGTCAATATAAACTAGCAGATGAGTCTGGCAATACCCTCGCCATCTATTACATGAGACCTAACCTAATTCGCGAAAAGTGGATTTTAATTCACCTCTGCCTTCCCCTTCGGGGATATAGGCGTGATTTATATATGTGTTTATGTAGAAGGGCGAGTAGCTTCTAAATGTAAATTCCAGGTGACCGAGTACCTATTCGAAAATGTTGTAATATGTTTGAGTATGTAGTGATGAGTATTGGAGCTCGATAGGTTAGTGGCTAACGCGGTCAGCAGGCGATTGCGTAAACCATGAAATGTTCGCTAAGGCCGGACACTTGATGGGTGACAAAAAATGCATTATCTCGATGTTCGAAAGTGCTTCGGAAGTCTCGTTAGGCTGTTGGTCAAAGCTGCATTTTACATAGCAATCCGCACTATGCCAGCGTAGTGGATTATGTATGGCGCATTGTCCCTATATTCTTCCATCTATAGGGAGGGCCTTTGCCCTAGTGGGACATTAAAGGGCTGGTGATGATGATGATGATGATGTAAACAATAATAGGTGCAACGAACCTGGCTGGCATCGTAGTTCAACTTGACGTTATCACTGTACTCCACCCAGCGGCTACGCCCAAGCATGTAATAAGAATTCTCGTAATACTTGTTGCCGACGCTGTCAATGCCGACTAGGGTCCCAGCCTGCGGAGTTTGTTAGTTATGGTCTCTGTATACGTAACGAGATAATAGCTCGGGCGAGACGTGGACGGGACGGGACGGGGCCGTGACTGTCTCGCTCAAAACGCCCCGTGATTGCTACGTTCACGTCTCATCCGTGACTCCGTGACATAATATGCCCTTCATGTATAAATCGATATTTCTAAAACTTCCCGTCCCATCCCGTTCATATAAAACGTCACGTATGCAAAGGTCTTTATTTATCTCACAGCTCTTTGTATACGCGACCCCCTCCTTATCCCGTCGATGTAGAAAGGAGTGAAGGAGGCGATACAGACTAACTGCCGCACTCAGAGACGTCAAATAACGTTAATGTGTACTTAACGTCAAAAAATGACAATTCAAAACTAGTCGCTCTTTTGCCGGGTCTATGGTCTAGATTTGAATGAAAATTTTTGACATTAAATACTCATTAAAGTTAATTGACGTCTCTGAGTGCGGCAGTAAGGGATCTTTCTGTAGCTGTGCATAGGTACCTACTATCGCATCCGAAACCACTAGCTCTGTGGCGAGTAGGCCAACGACCGAGTTAGTGGGAATAAATCTCCAGCAATAAAAGCTGAATTTTACGGCAATACACACAAATTATTTGAGAATACTTTTGGCGCATGTCTACTTCACTGTTTTTTAAGGGTAGGTAATAAAAGATAAGATTGCAATATTTCTATAATTTAAAGCAATATTATTAAAAAATAATACCTACCTCTACTTTCGCGGCTTAAGTGTCACACTCCAACCTCAATGTGATTAACTAGCATCTGTATCAATTGTCTTCAAGAAGTAGTACCTACCTAATAATCCAAAATATTCTTTACGCCGTACCAAAACGAGCCAAACAAAGGCGACTTCGGAGAATCATAAGCTTGTTAAAAAACTTTTGATAACCTTGTTAAACTAAGGTAGTTAGTAGTTTTCAACAAATTGTAAAAATAATTGACTGTAGAACTTCATTATCTCGTCGTCCTTACCAAGTTGCTAGCAATATGAATAAAACTCTGTCACTTTTTAATGAAATATTTTAAGTACTTATTGTCATTTTTGAGAACTATTTAGTACTAGTACTAGTTTTAATTAATTGATTGAATAAATATATACCTACCAATAAAATAATAAAGATCGATGGGATATTTAAAAATAAAAGGTGCCTACCTAAATTACTTATTTTGATTACCTACCCATATGGATAGTATTATTACTCTATGAGACTTACTTACGGAGGAGCCCGCTAGCGCAGTGGGATAGCGCGCTTGGCCTGTGATTGCTAAGCAAGTTCGCTAAGGCCGGTCTTAGGATGGGTGACCAAATATTTATTACCTCGAGTTTCTCCGTGCTTCGGAAGGCAAGTTAAGCCGGTGGTCCCGGCTGCATCTGCAGTGGTTAATACCAACCCGCACTGGGCCAGCGTGGTGGGTTATGGCCCATTCTCCCTATATTCTTCCATCCTTAGGGAAGGCCCGTGCCCCAGCAGTGGGGACATTAAAGGGCTGGTGATAATGATGATGATTATTTATCTATGTTCTAAGGTATTATAAGTACCTATGATTATGAATTTATGTATGATTACGAATTATAGGGATAATTTATTAAAACTAACCTTCAATGTGTCAAACCGAAAACGTTTATAAAACGATTTAAATACACCCCCATTTTGTGAAATAATCTTAACAAATTTCACCAACTTGTGAAGAGACATGTTTCTCTGTATAAGAGATGGTATGATGATGGTACAGACAACGATAAAGATTGATTTTATTTTGTTTTATTTGATAATTTTTGCTATTTTATTGCATAATTCCGTGACTTTTGTACTCTTTGTATTGTATTCTCTTTGTCTTTGTTCCTACATGCTCTTACGTAGTATTCTCTTTGTTACATGTCAAAAAATTGGGACACAAATTAAAATGCCATAGATCACTGACCACTGTATAGAACAGAGAAGTGCGGGCCATATAAGTCCGCGCGTGGTTAAAATTGGAACTAAAAATTCGTCTGCTATTTTGTTTGTCTACGAGTGCGCGCCAAAGAGTACAATGGTGCGCGCACTCTAGTAATGAATGAATGTAACTATAAAAACAGACGGAACGGACCATGTAGAGAGACCGATGAACGGAGAGAGTGATTGGAATGGTAACAGTCCAATCCATACTGTTCAAGGTCTTCGCTTAGGTTTTACAGCCGGCCGCCTAGCCTGCCTGACACTTACCCTCTTTGGGTTGGGTATGCTGTTATTGGTTTACCCTTCACTATACACCTGAATTGGTCAACACCAGACAATCTCCCTTACTCGAATTTGGCGGTCACCATGTCGGGTCACCAGTCGGGGCTGGCACGTTCCACGTTATTTTGTCGCTCCCAAGCCAGCATGGTAGACTAAAGCCTGATAAATAATTTATGATCAAATCCGGTGCCCTATTTACAACACTGTGACCAATATGTCTATTTCGAAGTGTAGTCTTTTTTGTCAGCTCTTCATGTCAGTTATTACTACTGACTAGGAAAAATGTACAATAATTTTTGAGGACGCAATGTTGTACAATAATGTTACGGGCCAAAAGGTACTGACATGAAAACAAAGAAGACCCTTCAAAATATATCTAATACACATTAGCCACGTTCATCAGGCAGGCTTTAGCTGTTTTGACCAGCAGTAGCTAAGTAGGCAAATTGTGTGACATTATTATTAATGCACTATTTCGCGTATAAACTCGAAGTAAATAAAACAGCAATATGAAAGCAACACAATAATTTAATTTAACTCGCATCCCGAATGTCACAGCCAGTCCAATCCAAAATAAAAATATTTTGTATAAAACTACAAATCAAAAACGTGAATGGAAGACTGTTAAAAATAAAACAACAACAAATAAAGCTTATTCAAATCAGAATAAGCGACTAACCTAGTAATGTACTTACATATAGTTTTAAATAATTAGTATTAATACATATAATTTTGGAAATACACATCCAAATCCATAATGTTATACATTGCCCGAAAGTAGGTTTTGAATAGAAAGAACATAAATTTACGTAGGTAGGTATAGATATGTTTTACTGGAAGGAAGCTGTTCTTTTACCGTGAAAAGTAAATTAGAATGAATAAATTGCATTGATTAGACGATTAGTTAACAGTATATTTATCTTCTAACATACTTTTTAATTCTAAAGGTACCCGCCAATCGTTCTCTTGACAATTAAGTACATATGATTAACAATAATTCATTCTATAAAATAAACATTTGATGCAATGACTTAGTTTCGGTTATACAGGAATGTTTCCAATAAGTAGGTATCATGTAATATAATTTACCATCGTAGTTAAAGAACAGTCAAGTGTTTATAAATACTAATTTTTTAATCTAGATTATAAACGAACATTTTAAGTAAAAATACAAGGACAAACGGTCACATTTCACCTACAAGTTCCGTTATCACTTCCTTAAAGTAGTAATTGAATTATTCTAAAGTTACACATTACACCGAAATGGTACATGATGAAGTACTTCCAGTAACTTACATACTAAAGCTATCAACACAAACGATCGTATTAATTTTTAAGTATAATACTTATACTATTAACAGATAATCAGATACACTAAAGTTTTATAGTATTTAACGAAAATTATAAATAAAGCGCACCGAACTGGTGCACTTTATAAAATTCTGACTAACGTATATTTAAGTCGAGTACGTGTACCTCCGGGACCACGTGACAAAATCAATACATAGACAGATTCCGTAGTCATTACAAATGCAAATAGAAGTTTGCAAGCAGATCAATCTCAATCTCAGTCAATTGTAAGGAATAAGTGGTCCCTCAAATGCGGCATGCCACATATTATTACTGAATCTTTAACGACTGATACTAATGAATAGGTAATAATTTTGAAAGGAGATAGGTATTAGCAAGATATACCTACACTACAGAAACATAAGAGTCATCCGCCCTCAAGAGAGTTAATCTAATTAGAAAATGGCTCTCTGTTTCACTTGTAACAAAATGTTCGTAAAATACTGAAAATGTTGTACAGAATACATTAAAAATGTAGTATTCAAGTTTCTTTAAATTTTTGTACAAGTTCAACAGTGATGTCTTGTGAAAAATATTAATACTAGTGTTAGAATTTGTACTTAATTTAATATAGACTTCTATTAAGTACATTGTTAGTAAATAAAAAAATATTCGTGACTAGAATTTTTAAAGAGTTCAGCCCTATAACAGAACGAATGGGACGCAAAATTGTGAAAACCAATTTTGTAAAAAGAGCTTATGTGAAAAATCGGTATTCTATTAAAGTAATAGGACCCTAGAATCAAAATAATGTGCCTTTACTATGGGGCGCATTTATTGTATTTTATAAATGTTCGTTAATATAAACAGCAAACAATTAATTTAATTTACTACATCAGTTCATAGTATTCTTTAAAAATTCCATAGCTTAAATTGTAGACTTCAAGTGCTTAATAGGTTACATATTATTATATTATAGTTTTCTAACGTTAGGTACTTAAAATTCTACGGCTCAATATCACAAATTTATGGCGCCTAGAAAACTGGTTATTATTCTAGACAATGAAATGCAAACATTTGGGTACTCTTGTTATCACAATCTACAATACAAATATAACAATCGTTCGCATTTAATAATTACTAGTCGATAAGATTTTAATGGAAATTCTCCGTGTATATCGTCTCCTATCTAAAATTAAGTCACACTAGCCCTAGGTACAAATATTAAACATCAATTTTAGTATATATCAATCACACGAACAGTGGTAACTAATACAACTCTATGTCCTATTTCTAATCCACACACAATAAATGTGATGCCGACATTTAATTAGAATTTTATTCATAATAACGACATCTCAAGTACATACATATCCAAGACCATCCTCATAAGAGCCAGTACGCACCAGAGTAGAGGCGAAGATTCTCCAACGCACTTGGCGACGGGAGAATTATTTTTAGTTTGGTTATACCAAATTAACTGTATATTAAGTAACCAACTAAACTTTTTGCCGCCGTGTTTAAAGCCGTGTGGTGACGGCAGAGTAGAATACAATTGTCACCACCCCAAATCTCTCCCGTGGGTGTCGTACAAGGCGACTAAGGATAAATTGAGGAATGGGCAGCAGCGTTCTTGTTATACCACCTAGCAATAGCAATGTACTGCGACTTTTGTGCCCGATAAATGGCAATAGGCTCGCCACCTATTACATGGGACCTAACATAATTGGCGAGACGTGGGTGCTAGTTACCTCTGCCTACCCCTTCGGGGATATAGGCGTGATTTATGTATGTGTATGTATGTAACTAAACTTTTTATTGATAACAAACGAATATCTCTGCTGCCATTCCACCACTCTGCATGGAGTCTCAATTATTTGCTACTACATCAGGATATATCAGATATTTTATAATGTTTAGTTTAGTATATTGAAATTTGCAGATAAAAGTACATATTTTCATTTGGGTATTTTTAGGTTTTGTGCGTATCATTAAGTAAAGGACTACAGATAGTTTGAAAAAATTAAGGGTAAAAAAATTTCCACCACTTGTGGAATCATAATATTAAGTACGTGTACGTGTGAAGTTTACTAAAAAAACAATAGGTATATGTAGTGTAGATTCAAAATTTTGATTAAAAAAAAAGAATAAAGCCCTCAGTTTAATAAAGTCCGCTAATCGCAAAGACGTTCATACGACATGTCTCGTTTTTTATTAACTACGATTGTGTATTAGTGTTGTGAGAAATTACATTTGTTAACCTTTAATTTTTTCTATACACTTACCTCAATATGAAATTTTAGTACAACTAACAAGGAATGTTTTAAAATATACGTAGGTACAAGATTAACGAATCAAAAATATTCTTAAATATACTTACTGTTCATTATAAATTAAAAAGCAAGTCTCACACAACCCACATTTTTAAATATTACAATTTTTTGCACTCTCTTACGCTTCTATGTTAGTTCAACTAGCGGGACTAAAAAAAAACCTGCTAATTATACGTTTGACTAACAAAAGAAAGACCTTGTGGAATTAAAAAAACATTACAAAAAGTAATATTCCATTCCCAATAATAATTATATTGGCTTTATGTGCAAAGTCAACTTAAATCAATAAATTACAAGTTAACGTGTAAATACACGACCCATAAATTTTTGTGCAGAACAAAAAAATTTTATGTCTATAGACAATTTTATATGGTATAGGTAATGGTATATACATTCTTTTACTAATTACTTTTATATTGATATATTAGCCTCAGTCCCCTACTCTATCCTAATTTCATCATAAAAAAACATCACACGATTCCTATTCTAGGAAATCCGCACCATGTATTTATAAGTTATTATAGAATGTTTTCGACCCAGTCATAATGTACCTTATTTTAAACCGCTACTTCAATACAAAAGAAATACAAATTGAAATCGCACGCCTGCATCATTCAATTCGGCCAGGGCCAATATTCTATCAACAGTTAATGATAGACGTAGGTACTGCAGTTTGGTTGCTTAGAAACTTCTGTTATTTATCGTAATATAACAAAAAATGTCAGGCAACTAAACTTTAGTAAGCTTACTTTTAACTGTAGATAATATTGAAACCCGCTGTCTCAAGCCCAAGTGAATGGGGTATAACTAGTACTAACCATGATTACAACATTTTCCAAATTTAAATCATACTCTTCTACTAGGGTACCACCTAAAAGATAAGATTTCTGCTAATCTGTATGAGATTAGTATTGTAACATTAATCATTCAGTACCATTTAATTCATTACATTTACATCTAAATAATATTCGCAGGAAAATCGTCATAATTATTAGGCATTCCTATAGCCTAGAGCAGCCAAATGCGCTGTATTTGTAAAATTACACTTGAATATAGTGAACCTTGTTAGGACGTTTTATGAAATGTCGAAGGCAGATTATGAAATGGTGAAGGCAGATTAAATACTTAATTCGACGATTTGCCTGCGCCGTATAGATCCACGTAGAATATCTTGAAACGTTTGTGCAATAATTCTTATTTGACTCCTGTAACTACTTTAAATACAATATTTAGCCTCTGTATCCCGTTACTGCCATTGAAAACCGAATGAATACTTAATTAATATCATATTACTAGAGACAACAGAAGATTATGTTATCATATAATAAGATTAGATATACATAACTTAACAAGTATATAATATATAACTTAAGGTATAGTCCTGCAACATAGATATATACGCCCTGTCGTAATAACAGGAGTTACTTAGAGTAAACACTGTATTGTTAAAACAGAGTACCATATACAACTATATCATTTTAAGAAAGAACATTTATTATATTATTATGATACTTAAATTTACAACTACCAATTCTATTTAAGAGACCATTTATGAAATGACGTAACATCTACGAGATGGAATAAGTAAAACTAATCAAATGTATATTATGGTACAAATCTACTTCGATATGCTACAAAGATCATAAAATTAAGATTTTTTTACTACGGCACGTTTTATAAATAACAGGGGAATATATTATTGAAATATATAC
>CAWVPI010000082.1:0-16858 GCA_963931975.1 Cataclysta lemnata
CGAATGTCGGACTATAATACTAATATTATAAGGGTATGATTTAAGCTATCACCAATTTAAATAGTTTTGTGTTGCCTAAATAATAGGGTTTGTCCCCAAAATAGTAGATCTGTCACCAGATTGTAGTTACCAAATAATATAAAATCAATTCATGAAATCATCGAGATATAGGGTCTAATACCAAATAAATGTTTTTGTATGATTATAATAGGTTTGTCTTAATAAGTATATAACCAAACAAATTAAATAGATCGCCAATAAATCAATATTAGGTCACCAGACATGAAGTTTAAAATAATTTAGGGTTGTCGTCATCATCGTCCCAACCAAAAGAGAGCTTTGGTTGGGACGAACTTACTCCTGAATACAGAAATTTTGAGCATTGCTTATAAGTTCAGTGGACAATAAATTCTGACAGGTATTGTCCACTTAACTTTATAAGCAATGCTCAAAATTTTGGTAGCGTTTCTGTATTGACGGGTAAGTAGCTCTCTTTTGGTTGGGACGATGATGACGACAAACCTAAATTACTTTAAACTTTATGTCTGGTGACATAATATTGATTTATTGGCCATCTATTTAAATTTGTTTGGTTATACAGGGCGTCCCACCGCCATGCCACACGGAGGGAAAGTATATTAAATATTGAACGTAGGATATTTTACTAAAAGAAGACATCGTTTTATTTTTAATAATAAGTAGAACTGCATTCACAGATTTTTTTAAAATCGCCTACCTCAACCGGAAATCGAACCCGCCAAATGTGATAGAAAAATTACATGTATTTTATAATAGCGTTTGAAAGGACTACTCATAAGCATTATTTTTTCCTAAATAACCTAGCATATTAAATGAAACTAAGATCATAAAATTTTTCATTTTATTAAAAAAAAAATTAATTTATCAAACGCTCAAAATGTGATCCGTTCTGTTGTATACAAATTCTCACTAAATCTTTTACATAACCCCATAAAAAAAAATCAAGTGGGGATCTCGGTGGCCATCTAATTTGTCCAAAAGTGCCGATCCAGGAAGGAAAATATTCATTAAGAAACTCGGCTGTTCTCCTACTGTTATGAGCCGGAGCCCCATCTTGCTGGAATATGAGATTTCGTCGATCTGCATCAGGAAGATTATTAATCTCATTTCTTAAATTTTTCTATCACATTTGGCGGGTTCGATTCCCGGTTGAGGTAGGCGATTTTTAAAAATCTGTGAATGCAGTTCTACTTATTATAAAACGATGTCTTCTTTTAGTAAAATATCCTACGTTCAATATTTAATATACTTTCCCTCCGTGTGGCATGGCCGTGGGACATCCTGTATACTATTAGGACAAACCTATTAAAATACACACAAAAACATTTATTTGGTACTAGACCCTATATATCGATGATTTTATGTGATTTATTGTGGAATTGATTTTATATTGTTTGGGAACTACAATCTGGTGACAGATCTACTATTTTGGGGACGAACCCTATTATTAGGCAACACAAAACTATTTAAATTGGTGATAGCTTAAATCATACCCTTTTTAATTGTTATTTTGTCACCAATACAGTAGTTACATTTTATTACGTTCAGTTACTAAAATAATCGTATTCGTTACCAATTTAATAAATCCATATCCAATTTTAATGAAAATATGCTAAAGGAGGCGGAGCCAAATTTGTGCACTATTAAAAATTGACCAATCCAGCCTCAACTATGGGTCGTAGGTAACTAGGTACGATCATATGATAATCGCGGCGCGGGTTCTGACAGGTGTTGTCCACTTAATCCCCGAATACAGAAACGCTACTCAAAGTTTGAGTCCTAATTAACATTTAAGTATTGTCAAAATTTACGTTTTTCAATTGAAATTCTGACGGGTGTCGTCCACTTAACCCCCGAATACAGAAACGCTACTCAAAGTTTGAGTCCTACTTAACATTTAAGTATTGTCACAATTTACGTTTTTCCATACAAATTGAGTAGCGTTTTTGTATTCGGTGGTTAAGTGGACAACACCTGTCAGAATTTGTAGGTATTGAAAAACGTCAATTTTGACAATACTTAAATGTTAAGTAGGACTCACAATTTGAGTAGCGTTTCTGTATTCGGGGGTTAAGTGGACAACACCTGTTAGGATTTGTACGAATTGAAAAACGTCAATTTTGACAATTCTTAAATGTTAAGTAGAACTCAAAATTTAAGTTGCGTTTCTGTATTTGGGGGTTAAGTGGACAACACTCGTCAGAATTTGTAGGTATCGAAAAACGTCAATTTTGACATTACCTAAATGTTAAGTAGGACTCAAAATTTGAGTAGCGTTTCTGTATTCAGCGATTTAGTGGACATCACCTGTCAGGATTTGTAGGTATTGAAAAACGTCATTTTGACAATACTTAAATGTTAAGCAGTCAAACTTTAACTGCCGCACTCAGAGACGTCAATTAACTTTAATGAGTATTTAATGTCAAAAATTTTCATTCTAATCTAGACCATAGACCCAGCAAGAATAGCGACTTCTTTTGAATTGTCATTCTTTGATGTTAAGTACTCATTAACATTATTTGATGCCTCTGAGTGTGGCAGTAAGAAGCGTTTCTGCGTGTCAAAAATTAACTTTAGATAAATATGTATCCCATTAGTTCGACATGCCCGATTATTTTTGGAATCGCGGAATTTGTATTTAAAAATATATGTATGTGTGTATGTATGTTTTAAGAAGCTGCTTCCATTATTTCTCAGCCAAAAATTCACTTTAGGTAAATATGCATCCGATTACAATTCAGTAAAATTAATAATTCCCACTAGACAAATTCATAACTTTATGAATGAAAGTGCCAAATTTAAAATAGGACTTTATTTATAGAGCGCTCGTGCGGTCGCAGAACAAATATAGCTCCGCACTACGATAACTATTACGTAGTTTACCCTGAACATAATAATCCGTGGAAATTGAAATTTGGACATTCGAGGAACTCATCTATACCCACCTTTACGATATTCGCTTTATGCTGGCGCAGCAGATCGAGATGGTGAGGGATTGCCACATCGTTAAATTTAGATAGCGAGAATTCCACTCGTTTCAGGGGTAACTTATCCGATTCCTCCATTTACACTGTTGATACAAACTCTTAAATGTAAAAAAAATATCTAATATATTTATTACAACTCATAGAACTAAGTAATCTCAATTGAAACACATGCTTTTATTTGTCCTCTATGATTCCAACAATCCAAAATACTAGTTAAACTAATTTCTAAACAAAGACAAACAAAACAAGAACAAAAGTGTATCTGACAAACTGACAAGCAAGTGGCAACTGACGTGCTACTGACAGAAAACTGTTTTGTTTTTTGACAGATATTTGACATGTTTTAACAGAGTTCATAATGGTGACTAAACGTAGTGTATTATATACTCTTTGATGGTGACTGATGAAGTGAGCAAAACCACTTTTTACGTGGTTTTCACCACATCATCAAACACCATCACAAGACTTATTTTCAATGATTCTGCATAATTGCACATCAACACGGATGCTTGTGTATCAAAATAACACCACTCTCACTGCACAAAATCCACTCTGTAACAATTTTTGAATTAGCGAAAAAAAATCTGACTGACACCACGAAACGCGCCAAACACTCCTAACATGGTTTTTTTTTGTTTTTTAATTCTCCCTATATTTTAGGGAAGGCAAAGGGTCTAGCCCATACAGCCAAGTCTTTAGTGTATATTTTATCTGTAGTCTTATGAAATAATGAGTGGGTGACCCTAACGAAGAATGGATATTAGCAAATGAAGATCTGGCTCAAAGGTCTTAGCAACCAAGCCAAAATACCTCAAAAAAAATAATAATGAGTGGGTGAAAAGTATGAATGAAATGAATTTTACGTTAAAATATGGATGCCACATATTTTAACGCATCTTGGGAGTGCTTGGCGCGAATTGAATGGTAACAGAGTTAATGATGGTGCTTGATGAAATGGATAAAACCACTTTTTATAGTGATCTTCACCACAACATCAAACACATCATGAGACTTAGTTTCGATGATTCTGCATAATTGCACATCAACATGGATGCTTGTGCATCAAAATAACACCACTTTCACTGCACAAAATCCACTCTGTAACAATTTTTGAATAAGCGAAAATAAATCTGACTGACCCCACGAAACGCGCCAAACACCTCCTTGACATTAACATGCACTTTTAATTTAGTTTTATTTTTAATTCTCGCTATATTTTAGGGAAGGCAAAGGGTCGCGCCCATACAGCCATGTCTTTAGTGTATATTTTATCTGTTGTCATATGAGATAATGAGTGGGTGAAATGTATGAATGAAATGAATTTTACGTTCAAATATGGGTGCCACATATTTTAACGTATCTAGGGAGTGCTTGGCGCGAATTGAATGGTAACAGAGTTCATGATGGTGCTTGAGGGAATGGATAAAACCACTTTTTATAGTGATCTTTACCACAATATCAAACACATCTTGAGACTTATTTTTGATGATTCTGCATAATTGCACATCAACACGGATGCTTGTGCATCAAAATAACACCACTTTCACTGCACAAAATCTACTTTGTAAAAATTTTTGAACTAGCGAAAATAAATCCGACTGACACCACGAAACGCGCCAAACACTCTCTTAATTTAGTTTACAATTAGAATGGCAACTGAAAATAGCCTATAAAGCCAAATATTCCATTTGTATTATTTTCAATAACATGATTCTATGTTCAAAAACTAATCATGGATTTATAATCATTTAAATCTCTCCACATTGTGGAACGTTGATATTTTTCTCTCTTTCGTTTTACTTGATAAATACCAAAAATGTTTTCTTCGTAATGCTTCGTTGATGAAATCTAATTTATAACTATCTTTTTGTATTCCCCAAGACTACCTATTTATCGAAGTATTTCTGACCATAATTTTCTTTAATATAAAATTATTCATAAGTTTATCATAATGTGATACTCATTACATTAATTTATGAATTATTTTTTACGAACGTGGAATTTGTACTGAAATTAAAAAAGACGAGATGTTTTGCCGGTATGGACAATGGGTTAGACGTTATTTCTTATTAATATTGTTTGTAGTGTATTTTTGATGCAGAATGGAGTTTCATGTCAAACACTATCACTTTATTATCAAAATTACTGCAGTTTGACTGACGTGCTTGAAAGCGCGCCAAACACTACAATATCTCCTAATTGAAGTTTATTAAATACTAGTTTGTATAGGCTAATTTACCTTTGTCTTTTATATTACAGTAAGGGCCTGTTTCACAATCGAAAAGTAAGTTCGAAGTAGCTTACTTCGCAGATCATTTGACAGTTGTAATATGAAATATATGTCAATTGAACTTCAAAGTAAGCTACTTCTAACTTACTTGTCGATTGTGAAACAGGCCCTTAAAATTTAAAATGATTGAACAATTAATCTGATGAATATTTGTGCTAGTATTGTATTCTCTTTGATTTGTGCGGGGGTGTGCGGGGGTGTTTGGAGCGTTTCGTGGTGTCAGTCAGATTTTTTTTCGATAATTCTAAAATTGGTTCAGAGTGGATTTTGTGCAGTGAAAGTGGTGTTATTTTGATGCACAAGTATCCGCGTTGATGTGCAATTATACAGAATCATTGAAAACAAGTCTTGTGATGTGTTTGATGTTGTGGTAAAAACCACTCGAAAAGTGGTTTTGTCCACTTCATCAGGCACCATCATGAACTCTGTTACCATTAAATTCGCTCCAAGCACTCCCTAGATACGTTAAAATATTTGACACCCATATTTTAACGTAAAATTCATTTCATTTCTCGAGTTTTATTTATACTTTTCACTCACTCATTATTTCATTAGACTACAGATAAAATATAAACTAAAGACTTGGCTGTATGGGCTAGACCATTTGCCATCGCTAAAATCTAGGGAGAATAAAAAAATGAGTAAAGGGTGTGTTTGGCGCGTTTCGTGGTGTCAGTCAGATTTATTTTCACTGATTCAAAAATTGGTACAGAGTGGATTTTGTTCAGTGAAAGTGGTATTATTTTGATGCATAAGCATCCGTGTTGGTGTGCAATTATGCGGAATCATCGAAAACAAGTATCATGATGTGTTTGATGTTGTGGTGAAGATCACTATAAAAAGTGGTTTCATCCATTTCATCAAGCACCATCATGATCTCTGTTACCATTAAATTCGCTCCAAGCACTCCCTAGATGCGTTATAATGTGTGACACCCATATTTTAACGTAAAATTCATTTCATTCATACATTTCACCCACTCATTATTTCATAAGCCTACAGATAAAATATAGACTGAAGACTTGGCTGTATGGGCTAGACCTTTTGCCTTCCCTAAAATATAGGGAGAATTAAAAAAAACCATAGAGAGTGTTTGGCGCGTTTCGTGGTGTCAGTCAGATTTATTTTCGCTAATTCAAAAATTGTTACAGAGTGGATTTTGTGCAGTGAAAGTGGTGTTATTTTGATGCACAAGCATCTCGGAGTAAATAGAACTGGAGTAGCCTTTGCCTAACATTCCCCTCTGCCAGTGTATTATATACTCTTTGAAACGCACAAGCATTGGATGCTTGTGCGTTATATAAAACTAGTTGAGCCCATTGAACTACTATTACATTTTAAAACCACAATAATCAGAACGTCTTGCCGTGCAGAGCTCCCACTAAAATGCCTGCCTGTGATGTTTTTTACCGTAAAAAAAAAGTCGAAAACATCTAGTATTCAAAAAGATGGCGTCACATTTCATTTTTAAGTATTATTTTTAAGATTTGATATTTATTTACTTCATAATTTCATGTTTTAGCATACTACAATTTCAAATTTCGAGCTATAGTCTCGTGGGGAGTCGGCCGTGACGTCATCAAACGATCTTCCAGCGCACTCCCCACGAGACTACCTAGGGTTGAACATTATCGCATTTCAATGAATTAGACAATCATTAAAAAAAGTTTGTTGTTAATAAATAAGTGTAATTTTGTCATTTTGTATTAATTAATTACCAATTATAATTTCGTTTTAACAATATACGTTGCATGTTTATATTTAGTTTAGTATTAAGTACATACCTATCTACACTTTTGCGGCCTCTTGAAGCCTATTTTTTGCTACATGGAAATATAAAATCATCAGTGAATTAATAAAATAAAATAATAAGACTATTTTGCCCTTTATTCATGCTGGGCGGCGCTCATAAACATTAAGAGTACCTATGCTGTATATGCTTACAGCGTCCCTGACTTTATAAAATAAGCAAGGGTAAAAAGGTACCAGCACAGCCGATTATTTCTGAGAAACCTAAATTTTTTTTCGAGCCACAGTACAAATTGTTTTTTTTGTTGTAATCAGCAACCCTAATTGAATTGCACTTCATTAATAGTGATGTCAACGTCATCGATATTGCGATTTTACGAGGGAGTAATGAATGAATGAATGAATGAAAGTAACATTAAATTTAAAATATGTATTATGATTTAAATCTATACACTGTGTTCCTGAGGTTATACATTAACTTCGGCATTTTATTAAATTGATCATTTTTAATATGGATTAAATTTATGATACTTTTATGAATTGAAGTTCCTATAATTTTGAAATCCTAGAATAAAACTATAGAGATATAGAATAAAACAGGTCAAGTCCACCTTAAGCCAAATGGCATATATGATGTTAGTAATTGCCGTGTGGTCACGGCAGAGCAGAATATAATTGTCACCACCTCAAATCTCTCCCGTGGGTGTCGTACAAGGCGACTACGGATAAATCAGTGATGAGGAATAGGAAGCAGCGTTCCTCTTATAGCACCTTGCAATGTACTGCGACTTTTGTGCTCGATAAATGGCAATAGGCTCGCCACATTTTACATGGGACCTAACATAATTGGCAAAACGTGAGTGTTAGTTCACCTCTGCCTACTCCCTCGGGGATATAGGCGTGATTTATTTATGTATGTATGTATGTATGAGAGAAGAGGAAACGAAATCTCCAATTTTTTTACATTTTGTCTGTCTGTATGTATGTTTGTGCACGCATCATGCATAAACTACGAGACGAATTTTGATGACATTTGGTATGATGATAGCTAAATGTCATAGTGTGTATATACAATGTATATATACCTACAGATTTAGGTTCGAGTAGGTCCAAAACAGACCTTACAAGTCAGGAGGAGTTCTGGGATAGCATGAGAGATTGCCTGAAACAGTGCAAGGAGAATGAGAAAATTATAATGTTAGGTGATTTTAACGGATGGGTAGGAATAAAGCGAGATGGATATGAAAAGGTATTAGGTAAATTTGGGGATGAAAGAGTTAATGAGAATGGGAAAAGCTTGTGTGTGTTTGGAATGGAACCTCTTAGTGACAAATACGATGTTTGCCCACAAGAGGATCCATATGTATACAAGAGAGGATGAATACTCGAAAAGTATGATTGATTTTGTGATTGTGGATGAAAGATTGAGAAGCAAGGTTCAGGATACAAGGGTGTTCCGAGGTAGCGGTCTTTACTCAGACCACTTCCTGGTAGTTAGCCGAATAAGTGGTCCGTTTAAACGATGGCGGCACCGTACCACGGCCCCTATAAGTATCCTGGAAAGGATAAAAGTAGAAAATTTGCAAGAGGTGCATGAGGAATATGTGCGAAAGTTGAATGAAAGGTTAATTGAATCTGACGTAGATTCAGTAGCTGAGATAGAAGACATATGGAAGGTTTTTAAAGATGACGTTGTGAATGTAGCTACTGAAGTATGCGGTGTGGCGAAAAGAGGGAAAGGAAAGAGACAGAAGAGTGAATGGATGGATGGAGAAGTACAGAAGGTAGCGAAAGATAAGAAGAAAGCTTGGCAAGATTGGTTAGCAAAGAGAGCTGACCAAAGGATATGTAAGGTGACAATGGCGGATGTAGACGAAGCGAAAAAGAAATTTAAAAGATTGAATTTGTTAGTGAAGAGTGTAGTGAATAGAAAGAAAGATAAACGAAAAGATGAGTTTGATAGAAAAATCTCTGACAATTTCCAAAATAACATTAAAGTTTTTTGGAAATCTGTACGGACAGCTCGAGGAAAGAGCGCAAACTCGGAGTAGATACGAGTCAGAGACAAGGATGGAAGTGTTTTGAATGGCGAAGAAAGAGTGCTGAATAGGTGGAAGGAATATTTCGAGAGTTTATTTGAAAGGTCAGATGATATAGTCCAGTCCCAGGCTAATCATGTGGAAGAAAATTTGAATGAGAATGAATTAAGTATGCATGAGATTGTGCAAACATTGAAAGGTATGAGAGCAGGAAAGGCAGCAGGGTGTGATAGGATATCGGTCGAGATGCTGAGGGCTGGTGAGGGTACCATTGCTAAGCAGCTGCACCGCCTTTTGAACCTTTGTTGGATAAGTGGCCAAGTACCAAAAGACTGGCGTAAAGCCGTCATTGTGCCACTGTACAAAGGTAAAGGGTCGCAGCTGGAATGCAAAAATTACCGTGGTATTAGCCTTCTCAGTGTTGTCGGCAAATTGTATGCAAAGATTCTGATTGAAAGGATTATGAAAGAGACTAATGATAGAATATGGGACGTGCAAGCAGGATTTTGGAAGGGAATGGGATGTACGGATCAAGTCTTTTCTCTACGATGCATTACTCAGAAATCTCTGGCTAAAAGCCAACGAGTATATTGCGCTTTCGTAGACTTAGAAAAGGCTTATGACCGAGTGGTGAGGAATGAACTGTGGTCGATTTTGTCGATGTATGGGGTGAGCAGCAGCCTGATACGGGCGTTGAAATCTCTTTATGAGGATTCGAACGCTTGTGTTAGGATAAATGGCGCATACACAGAGTCGTTTCGCATCGGTACAGGTGTGAGACAAGGATGTGTAGCGTCACCATGGCTGTTCAACTTATACATGGATAAGTGTCTGACGAGACTAAAAGAATTTGATTGTGGATTACGAATGAACGAGTTACTTATCAAATGTCTGCTGTACGCTGATGACCAGGTTATATTAGCATCATCAGAAACAGATTTGCAGGAGATGGTAACAGTTATGCATGAAGCTTTGACAGAGAAAGGGATGAAAGTAAATGTAAGCAAGACAAAGATCGTGGTTTTTGAAAGGGATGAACAAATGACGAAGTGTGAAATTAAGATTGCGGGTGAGAATGTTGAACAAGTAAAAGAGTTTGTGTATTTGGGATCTGTATTTACGAGAGATGGAAAATGTGATAGTGATATTGAAAAGAGGGTGAAAGCTGGGAATATGATAAACGGGGCTTTGCACACTTTTATGAACAGCCAAAGCGTGTCCAGAAAGGCTCGTATGGCTGTTCATAATGGAGTGCTGGTCCCGACATTAATGTATGGAAGTGAAAGTTGGGTATGGGAGAAGAAGCATGAAAGTAGAATAAATGCAGTAGAAATGAGAGCGTTGAGGAGCATGGCTGGAGTAAGGCTGAGCGACCGATTGTATAACAGTGTGATAAGAGAAAGGTGTGGTTTGAAAGAAGATGTAATGACAAGGATTGAGAAACGGATGCTCGCATGGTTTGGTCACGTCGAAAGAATGGATGAAAGGAGAATGACAAAAAGGATTTACATGGCGAAAGTGAATGGAGAAATGGCAAGGGCTTCCCCTTGCCATTTCTCCATTCACTAGCCTAGGCGGATCTTTCATAATCAAATTGAAAGTCTATTGAAAAAGGGCCAGGTCAAGAGTACCCGAAACCGACGGGCATGCATGAAGAGATTGATGAGATTGGATGAAGCGAAAGAAGTATGTAAGGATCGTAGCAAGTGGAAGAAGTGATCTCTGCCTACCCCTGTGGGAGAAGGGCGTGACGTATGTATGTATGTATGTATGTAAATGTCATAGTCAACATTTAAGTTAAATTTATTTTTTATTAATATTTAAAAGCTTCTTCAAAAAACCCGGTGGTCCAAGTGCAATACTTCGATTTACTAGGAGTTAGGTATGTGGCACCAAAGTCTTCCGTACATAAATGAAGCTTTTGGAAAATATTATTGTAGTATTAAAATCAGAAATGATCGGTATGTGTAGTTCAAGTAAAAATACCTCTGCCCCTAGCCGGTATCCTAATTGCTGGTATTTATACTGTAAGCTTTCACATTCCCGAAACATCTAATTTTTAATTTTAATTTTTAGTTTTCCTCAAGAATACAGCATACGAAAAAAATGGGTTGATGCTTATAATAGGCACGTCTCTTGGGCATTTACAAGAACAAGTACTATATGTTCTGTAAATTTTGAGCCGTCTCAGTTTCAGAAATTATCTAACAATAGAAGAAGATTTTATAGAATACAAGTTTGTTTTTCCTCACAATTGTGTTGAAAAACGTCGTATGGAACTGGTAATTACACGCTTAGCTTCCTTACTATTATCTATTAAGTTCCACATATTTTGATTTTTGATTCCCCTTAAAATTTACCAATTCCCAGTATTTAACAATTCCCAGTCTTTAAGAACACTAACGCAAAATTAATGCATTCATTCATTGAACGAAACAGATTTATCGATATTGATATTCTCGTGCTATGTCATGTCACTACTCACACAATGACGTTCGTGTGTTTGAATAGAACGTTAACACACTCTTTTAAGTATGTGTGCGTGAATTTTCAAAATGTGTGTTGTATTATGCATGTGTGCGTTTGTAAATACGCAAAAAGTTTTTGTTTCTGTGTGCTGGCATTCAGTGTAGTAGTAACCTCACCCCCCGCAAAAAATGGCAGAAAAATATGTACGAGAAATTGACTAATGGTCCTATTTACTCTGAGACAAGCATCCGTGTTGATGTGCAATTATGCAGAATCATTGAAAATAAATCTTGTGATGGTGTTTGATGTTGTGGTGCAAACCACGTAATAAGTGGTTTTGCTCACTTCATCAGTCACCATCATGAACTCTGTTACCATTCAATTCGCGCCAAGCACTCCCTAGATGCGTTAAAATGTGTGACACCCATATTTTAACGTAAAATTCATTTCATTCATACATTTCACACACTCATTATTTCATAAGACTACAGATAAAATATACACTAAGGACTTGGCTGTATGGGCTAGGCCTTTTGTCTTCCCTAAAATAGAGGGAGAATTTAAAACTAAATAAAAACAGAATTCTGTCATATTTGTTGTGACTGTTGGTTAGTTGAGGTTATTTGTCTGTGTGAAAAAGAAAAATAAAGTATTACGCTTTTCTTGGCATTTAGCCGTAATTTTACGAATTTATTTACCCATTGGTGGATAAATAAGTTGGATAGTATCGGTGTGGAGAGTATAAGGATTAGTAACAATCCGCAATGGACGTAGACACAGGTATGAAATATTTTTTTAACATACCTCATAACCTTAACATACAAAAATATTATTGTATTTATTTTAAAGGCATATGCAGGCATTTTAATAATAAATACGAAGTGATATATTGAGTGTGGATGTCATCTTAATACTATGATAATAATATTCAGTTGATAATAAATAACAATGTTTTCCTAAATACCAGAGGTATTTGTTCTATACCTATTCTGAATACATATAATTAAATAAATTTTTGTTTTGCAAACAACAATATACCCTTGTATCTAAGCTGGAGTCGGATTAAGATTGTCAATCGAAGGTACTATAAAGTTACTGCATGTTTTTGTCAGTTTGATAAATTCATAAATTGTGGCAATGATTTGTCTGCACATTTACTTTATAAAAAATCATATATTAAACAAATTCTAACACACTATGTACTAATGTATATATATATATATGTACTACTACAAGATACTACCTGTATTGAGCACATTTTCTCTAATTATGCCTCACTGCACGCTTCCTTAGACATACTGGTTTTCTATGTCTAGCATCTTACTAAACAATTCATAAGTGTATAGCAATGATAAATGGAATTGAAATTTTTATTATGTAACCATAATAAGTTGATTTTATTTTATTTATTAGTACAACCAACAAAACTATGACTGATATGTGCATTTCCATTTATAAACTAAAAAACTTCAGCTAAGTACTGTTTTAATAACATGTTGCCACGACATGACAATATTACCGAAACAAAATTAAATACATATATTTTTGCAGATGGCAGAAAGTCGCGTTCTCGGAGTAGATCGGTGAGTTTTTTTTATGATTCTCATACATTCTTACTACATTTTGGTGATAATAATCTTTATTTGTATAATTTGTAGATACATAATATCTATTTAAATTAAATGGAATTATTAGGATAGGGATGTATGATAGTCTTCATACTAATTTTATAAATAAACTGTATTAGTAAGTTGGTGTTATAGAAGTTTATTATTGTAGTCATTGTCTGTAGTATGAATTAACCATATTTATATTTATTTAGTTTCATAGGAAGTGATTTTTCTGGACCTATGCATATCATTGTACACAGACAACTATAGCATTCCCTAGTGTGGTTGCTGTCAGGCTTTATCACACACCTAGACAACATCATACTGACTCTTAATAAAATGTAAACAGGGTAGGATGAAGAAGTCTTATCATATTCTTATTATACTAAATTAGCCACAAATTTTTCCTAAAATGGTCCCAATTGCAGGGCTTAGCAAAGTGAATGTGATTGTTTTCAATTTACATGTATAGTTAATACGGCAACATAAAGACGATACAAAGAATGCTGCAGGAACAACATGTATGAGGAAAGCACAAGAGAGAAGGGAGTGGAAGTCTCTGGAGGAGGCCTATGTCAGTGGACAGACTGGAGAACATTTAATATAAATGTTTTCTTATTTGCACGAGCACTACACATTTGCAATAAGACAACTTTTACTGATAAGACTCGCATATAATTAAAAATTAATATGCCAAACACAAAATACGCGAGGCTTATCCGTAAAAGTTGTTTTATTTCAAAATATTAATATAGGCTATGTTAAATGTTAAAATACGGCAAGAGATGACGGGTGCGGGGTTTGTCGGGCAGGTGGAGTCGGAGGCGAGGGCGTCGGTCCGCTCGGCGTCCCGCTCGCGCTCGCGCTCGCGCTCCATGAGCCGGTCCCGGTCGCGCAGCGGGTCGCGCAGCGGGTCGCGCCACTCGCGCCACTCGCGCCGGTCGCGCAGCGGGTCGCGCAAGTCGGGCGCCTCGGCCCGGTCGCGCAGCGGCTCGCGCTCCAAGGCCAGCAGCCCTCGCAAGTCTCGCTCGCGAAGCGGCTCGCCTCGCAAGGCCCGCTCCGGGTCCCGTTCCCCTACGAGGAGCCGCTCGAGGTCCCGCTCGCGCAGCGGCTCCGTCCGAAAGACCAGGTAACGCCTCCGTGGTACAAATTTGTGCTCGGTTTGGTTGGTGGTGGCACTTCTTTCAAGTCCGCTTGGCTAGCTATCACCATCTTATTCAAATTTGTCGCCTTAATTATATTGTAAGCAGCGTTATTGTGTTCTGACTATTGTGATAAGACAGCCGGTCCCCCTGTAGTTGACCCCGGAATACAGAAACGCTAGGTACTCCAAAGTTTGAGACCTGCTTAACATTTAATTATTGTAAAAATTTATGTTTTTCAATACAAATTCTGACAGGTATTGTCCAATTAACTTTTCAAGCAGTGCTGAAAATTTGAGTATCGTTTCTGTATTCGGGGGTGAGGGTTCCGGGTGAAGCTCGATTCCATGTTCGGCCCTTATCGTCACCTACCTTCAGGTGAGATGGAAGGCAAGAGCTCGTCTGTCTAACTTAAAAACAGTCTTCAATACTCCCACTGCTGGGGCACAGACCTTCCCTATTGATGGGAGACCATAGAGAGAAGGCCATTGCCCACCACGGGGAGGGCAAGAGCTTGTCTGTCTAGCATTAAAAAAAACGTCCAGGCCCTTGCACCGACTCCCCCCAGAAAAGCAAGTCCAGGTCCAATTCCTGGGGCCTTACCACCCATTGCTAAAGTGAGACAAAGCTGTAAGCCGAGTAGAGCGGCGTCCCGTCTTGTCACCCGCGTTTGGATCGCACTAATCTTCACGGTGCGGCCACAGGTCTCGCAGTGGCTCCCCCCGGAAGAGCAAGTCCAGGTCCCGGTCCCGCAGTGGCTCGGCCCGGAAGAGCAAGTCCAGGTCTCGCAGTGGCTCCCCCCGGAAGAGCAGGTCCAGGTCCAGGTCCGGCTCGCCCCGGAAGAGCAGGTCCAGGTCCCGCTCGCCGGAGAAGATGGACGTGGACGAGCCGCGACGCTCGCGCTCACGCTCGCGGTCCAAATCCAAGTCCAAGTCGCCGGCAGGTGAGCGCGCTTTGCTTGTTCTATCGGAATGTCGTAGGCCGTGTGGTACGAGCGGCTAAAGGCGCTTTTCAATATTCTATCTTGAAGATTGACGTAGGTACCACAGTTTGGTTCCTTTGCAACTTTGTTTTGAAATATGTATGAAGCTTCATAGTAGCTTCCATTGTTCCGTGTGCCGGCCGGTTGCATAGATTCATACAAAATACGCCGGTCGCTTGAGCGCGCGACCAGTACACGCCCAAGAATGAACTCTTTCATTCGCCTAAGGGTTAAAACAGCCATGAGTAACGGGCAGCAGCGTTCCTCTTAGACACCTAGCTATGGACTGTACCTCATTGGCGAAACGTGAGTGTTAATTCACCTCTGCCTACCCGTTCGGGGAGACGTGATTTGTTCATGTATGTCCATGCAGTTGTAATGTGACACGGTGGCGAGATGAAGGCGATTGTTTTGTGGTTGCAGGGTCCCGTTCCCGCTCCCGCTCTCGGTCGCGATCCCGGTCCCGCTCTCGGTCCACCAGCGCCGGACCAAAGAGTGAGTAACGTTTTTGTCAACTCACCATGCTCAGTAAGCAATTTTTATATTGATAATCATTTATATTTTATCAAAGCAAAAGTACCTAATAGTTGTACAAGAGACGACGTACTACTTTTTACATACTGCATGCTAGTTTTTGTTTTCAGTCCGATATACAAATTACTCTGACTTTAATTTGAACATAATATAAATGTTAGAAAATTAGTCCACACAAAATATTGTGGTTAGAAAAAGGTCAATAAATTATAGTCTGAGCCGAGTGGTATAGGCGTCGGCCCGAACGCAGAGGACGCAGGTTCGTTTCCGATCATTTTTCCAAGAGCAACATTCTTTATACCGATATACCAAATTAAGCCACATCTATCTTGAAATTCGTGTCATAATTCCCTGACTTTAGCGCATTTCAACAAAAGGCAACTGATTCCAGGTGGCGCGGCTAAAAGCCGGTCCCGGTCCCGGTCTCGGTCGCGCAAGTCCGGCTCCCGGTCCCGGTCGCGCTCCGGCTCCCGCTCCAGATCCAGATCTCGCTCCAAGTCCAGATCCAAATCCCGATCCAAGTCCAGGTCCAAATCTCGCTCTAAGTCTAGATTCCAAGTCTCCAGCACGATCCAGTAGGAAATTAGGGTGAGTAGTGGCAAATTAATAGGATCTATCGTTTATTTATAATAGCAAAAGGTGATAACAAGATATGTTCAATACAAATTTGTAATGTATTCTTCTTGTAATGTAATCTACTTACATAAGTCTTACATTCTCTTGTGGAAGAGGGACAAAAAGCAGCGTGTGCCAGTCCCGACTCGCCTCATTCATTAATAACTAGCACCTTTCTAGGGCCTTGGTTCAGTCCTCTTAGGACCGGTTTTTTTTAATGCATAATTAACTCAACCAATTGTTAATGATATTTAACTATTAATAACAATTTTAGTTATTAATGGTGAATTATCAGTCTGATATTGTTACTACATAATTGTTAAATATCAGTCTGATATTTAAACATTAGAAACAATTTTTAACAATTGGTTAAATTAACTATGCAAAAAAACCGGCCCTTAG
>CAWVPI010000083.1:0-15645 GCA_963931975.1 Cataclysta lemnata
GGTAACTTGTACAGAAATTCACTCAACCAGTCAGTCGATTTATCTGAGCACTAGTTTAGCAAAGAAATGATATGTGCAGGAAGCGCGAGTGCAACTGCGGCGGCGCGGGCGGCGGCGGCGGGGGCGGCGGCGAGGCCGAGCTGCGCCGCCAGCTGCGCGAGCGCGACGAGCGGCTGCTGGCGCTGGAGGGCGAGTGCGCCAAGTGGGAGCAGCGCTACCTGGAGGAGGCGGCGCTGCGGCAGGCGGCCGTCTCCGCGGCGTCCATTCCCAAGTATGCCCGCCTGCACCACCGGCACTATTACGATTATAAAGCGGCTGCTGGCGCTGGAGGGCGAGTGCGCCAAGTGGGAGCAGCGCTACCTGGAGGAGGCGGCGCTGCGGCAGGCGGCCGTCTCCGCGGCGTCCATTCCCAAGTATGCCCGCCTGCACCACCGGCACTATTACGATTATAAAGCGGCTGCTGGCGCTGGAGGGCGAGTGCGCCAAGTGGGAGCAGCGCTACCTGGAGGAGGCGGCGCTGCGGCAGGCGGCCGTCTCCGCGGCGTCCATTCCCAAGTATGCCCGCCTGCACCACCGGCACTATTACGATTATAAAGCGGCTGCTGGCGCTGGAGGGCGAGTGCGCCAAGTGGGAGCAGCGCTACCTGGAGGAGGCGGCGCTGCGGCAGGCGGCCGTCTCCGCGGCGTCCATTCCCAAGTATGCCCGCCTGCACCACCGGCACTATTACGATTATAAAGCGGCTGCTGGCGCTGGAGGGCGAGTGCGCCAAGTGGGAGCAGCGCTACCTGGAGGAGGCGGCGCTGCGGCAGGCGGCCGTCTCCGCGGCGTCCATTCCCAAGTATGCCCGCCTGCACCACCGGCACTATTACGATTATAAAGCGGCTGCTGGCGCTGGAGGGCGAGTGCGCCAAGTGGGAGCAGCGCTACCTGGAGGAGGCGGCGCTGCGGCAGGCGGCCGTCTCCGCGGCGTCCATTCCCAAGTATGCCCGCCTGCACCACCGGCACTATTACGATTATAAAGCGGCTGCTGGCGCTGGAGGGCGAGTGCGCCAAGTGGGAGCAGCGCTACCTGGAGGAGGCGGCGCTGCGGCAGGCGGCCGTCTCCGCGGCGTCCATTCCCAAGTATGCCCGCCTGCACCACCGGCACTATTACGATTATAAAGCGGCTGCTGGCGCTGGAGGGCGAGTGCGCCAAGTGGGAGCAGCGCTACCTGGAGGAGGCGGCGCTGCGGCAGGCGGCCGTCTCCGCGGCGTCCATTCCCAAGTATGCCCGCCTTGCACCACCGGCACTATTACGATTATAAAGCGGCTGCTGGCGCTGGAGGGCGAGTGCGCCAAGTGGGAGCAGCGCTACCTGGAGGAGGCGGCGCTGCGGCAGGCGGCCGTCTCCGCGGCGTCCATTCCCAAGTATGCCCGCTTGCACCACCGGCACTATTACGATTATAAAGCGGCTGCTGGCGCTGGAGGGCGAGTGCGCCAAGTGGGAGCAGCGCTACCTGGAGGAGGCGGCGCTGCGGCAGGCGGCCGTCTCCGCGGCGTCCATTCCCAAGTATGCCCGCTTGCACCACCGGCACTATTACGATTATAAAGCGGCTGCTGGCGCTGGAGGGCGAGTGCGCCAAGTGGGAGCAGCGCTACCTGGAGGAGGCGGCGCTGCGGCAGGCGGCCGTCTCCGCGGCGTCCATTCCCAAGTATGCCCGCCTGCACCACCATCACTATTACAATTATAAAGCGGCTGCTGGCGCTGGAGGGCGAGTGCGCCAAGTGGGAGCAGCGCTACCTGGAGGAGGCGGCGCTGCGGCAGGCGGCCGTCTCCGCGGCGTCCATTCCCAAGTATGCCCGCTTGCACCACCGGCACTATTACGATTATAAAGCGGCTGCTGGCGCTGGAGGGCGAGTGCGCCAAGTGGGAGCAGCGCTACCTGGAGGAGGCGGCGCTGCGGCAGGCGGCCGTCTCCGCGGCGTCCATTCCCAAGTATGCCCGCTTGCACCACCGGCACTATTACGATTATAAAGCGGCTGCTGGCGCTGGAGGGCGAGTGCGCCAAGTGGGAGCAGCGCTACCTGGAGGAGGCGGCGCTGCGGCAGGCGGCCGTCTCCGCGGCGTCCATTCCCAAGTATGCCCGCTTGCACCACCGGCACTATTACGATTATAAAGCGGCTGCTGGCGCTGGAGGGCGAGTGCGCCAAGTGGGAGCAGCGCTACCTGGAGGAGGCGGCGCTGCGGCAGGCGGCCGTCTCCGCGGCGTCCATTCCCAAGTATGCCCGCCTGCACCACCATCACTATTACAATTATAAAGCGGCTGCTGGCGCTGGAGGGCGAGTGCGCCAAGTGGGAGCAGCGCTACCTGGAGGAGGCGGCGCTGCGGCAGGCGGCCGTCTCCGCGGCGTCCATTCCCAAGTATGCCCGCCTGCACCACCGGCACTATTACAATTATAAAGCGGCTGCTGGCGCTGGAGGGCGAGTGCGCCAAGTGGGAGCAGCGCTACCTGGAGGAGGCGGCGCTGCGGCAGGCGGCCGTCTCCGCGGCGTCCATTCCCAAGTATGCCCGCCTGCACCACCGGCACTATTACAATTATAAAGCGGCTGCTGGCGCTGGAGGGCGAGTGCGCCAAGTGGGAGCAGCGCTACCTGGAGGAGGCGGCGCTGCGGCAGGCGGCCGTCTCCGCGGCGTCCATTCCCAAGTATGCCCGCCTGCACCACCATCACTATTACAATTATAAAGCGGCTGCTGGCGCTGGAGGGCGAGTGCGCCAAGTGGGAGCAGCGCTACCTGGAGGAGGCGGCGCTGCGGCAGGCGGCCGTCTCCGCGGCGTCCATTCCCAAGTATGCCCGCCTGCACCACCGGCACTATTACGATTATAAAGCGGCTGCTGGCGCTGGAGGGCGAGTGCGCCAAGTGGGAGCAGCGCTACCTGGAGGAGGCGGCGCTGCGGCAGGCGGCCGTCTCCGCGGCGTCCATTCCCAAGTATGCCCGCTTGCACCACCGGCACTATTACGATTATAAAGCGGCTGCTGGCGCTGGAGGGCGAGTGCGCCAAGTGGGAGCAGCGCTACCTGGAGGAGGCGGCGCTGCGGCAGGCGGCCGTCTCCGCGGCGTCCATTCCCAAGTATGCCCGCCTGCACCACCGGCACTATTACAATTATAAAGCGGCTGCTGGCGCTGGAGGGCGAGTGCGCCAAGTGGGAGCAGCGCTACCTGGAGGAGGCGGCGCTGCGGCAGGCGGCCGTCTCCGCGGCGTCCATTCCCAAGTATGCCCGCCTGCACCACCATCACTATTACAATTATAAAGCGGCTGCTGGCGCTGGAGGGCGAGTGCGCCAAGTGGGAGCAGCGCTACCTGGAGGAGGCGGCGCTGCGGCAGGCGGCCGTCTCCGCGGCGTCCATTCCCAAGTATGCCCGCCTGCACCACCGGCACTATTACGATTATAAAGCGGCTGCTGGCGCTGGAGGGCGAGTGCGCCAAGTGGGAGCAGCGCTACCTGGAGGAGGCGGCGCTGCGGCAGGCGGCCGTCTCCGCGGCGTCCATTCCCAAGTATGCCCGCTTGCACCACCGGCACTATTACGATTATAAAGCGGCTGCTGGCGCTGGAGGGCGAGTGCGCCAAGTGGGAGCAGCGCTACCTGGAGGAGGCGGCGCTGCGGCAGGCGGCCGTCTCCGCGGCGTCCATTCCCAAGTATGCCCGCCTGCACCACCGGCACTATTACAATTATAAAGCGGCTGCTGGCGCTGGAGGGCGAGTGCGCCAAGTGGGAGCAGCGCTACCTGGAGGAGGCGGCGCTGCGGCAGGCGGCCGTCTCCGCGGCGTCCATTTTATTTAGAAATGTCAAAACTGGCCACAAAGTCATTAATACACAAGACATATCGTCGTTGATACTGCAATACCGTGCAACCAACAGTGGTCAATGCTGCGGAACTACAAATAAATTAATTTGAGATTGCTCGCGTCAAATTTTTCACAAAATCACGTCAAAAATATCACATTTAAAATCTCAATTTTTTTTTAACTAACTGAACTTTTAAAATAAAAACAATAAAATGAGTACCCATTCATCACATAAAAATTTATCACCATCCTTTTAATGTCCCACTGCTTGGGGCACAGGCCTTCCCTAGGGATGGCATAATAAAGGAAGAATGGGTCATCACCCACCACGCTGGCCCAGTGTGGGTTGGTGGTTATTAACGACTGCAGATGCAGCCGGGACCAAAGGCTTAACCTGCCTTCCGATGCACGGAGGAACTCCAGATAATAAATTTTTCGTCATTCATACAATGACAGGCCTTAGCGAATATTGCTTAGTTTACGTAATCGCAGGCCGAGCGCTCTATGTCAGTGTGTTTCACATACTTGTGTTTATACAGGGACGCGAAAATAGCAGCATTAGAGAAGACATCGGCGGAATCTGAGCGGTTGATGGCGGAGGCGCGCAGCGAGAAAATCCGGCACATGGACGAACTACACTTGGCACAGAAGAAGCTGGCAGATCTCGAGAGCAGGTACTCTTTCTCCCTTACAATAAAACTTGACCTAAAAAAAAATGATGCTAACTCTGTCTTTCATTCGGCAAGTAAAAGTGACAGCATCAGTTTTGAACTATGACTACCTTTGTCCATCTATTACTACTTGTCTATCAAGGGGCTTTAAGGGGGTTCATCGAATATAGTGAAAGCGCCACATTGTTGGCAAAGGGATCTAGCCCATACAGCCAAGTCCTTTGTAGTAAATTTCTTTAATTTTTTAAATTAAAATATAGGTAACACATTTCAATGTATTTGGGGCGTGCTTGGCGCGAATTGAATGGTATCAAAATTTATGGTGGTAAAAACCACTATAAAATTCTCAACGTCGGACACCTATTTTCAATGATTCTGCGCTCTCGTTTCACTCGTCTTTTCTACGTGACCAAACCATGCGATCATCCCTTTCACAATTCTCGTCATTACGTTTTCTTTCAAACCACACCTTTCTCATATCACACTGTTGTACAATCTATCGCTTACGCCAGTCATGCTCCTCTACGCCCTCATTTTTACTGCATTTATTCTACTTTAATTCTTCTCCCATACCCAACTTAACGTATTAAATATGGTACTATCGTAGTAACTTAACTCACTCGCTTTCTTTTCAGAGTCAAAGAGTTAGAGTCGAAAGTCGCCGAGCGCGACGCAATGATTAAGGTGCTACAGAAGCATACTAGCTCTGCCTACGATAGCGGCGCCTCCCTGCGGAACAATTCTAGTCGCGAGGAACTCGGTGAGTGTTTTTCCTAAAACTGTTTTTGATAACTTATTAAATTTTAGGGCATAATTTTAAAATTCAAACGTAAATGTAACGTCTGACGGACATGGTAATGTAAATAACGTGCGGTGATACACCTCTGCCTACCGAACCTACAGGGAAACACCGGTACGAAATAGAGACCTACCGACTCAGTTGTCTTTGTTGCCATATATATTTATGATTATATGCCTGATCGCTCGCCCCCTATTAGATTTAGTACACTCTGGCGAAGCATGGCTCATAATAGACATCGAGGTACTTCTTCGGTAGCTAGAACTTTAATACTTCGGCTATTTAATGGTTTGAACGTGGAAGGATTGTGTAAAGGAGGATATGATGGCGAGAGGGGTGGATAGAGAGGAGTGGAAGAAGAAAACATGTTGTGCCCACCCCATCTAGAGTGGGATAAGGACAGGGTGAAGAAGATTTGCATTAGTGACGTGTAAATACCATGCTATATTATGGTTACCAGTGGGACTGTCGTCGGGTGCGTCGTTCTCGTCGGCAGAGGGCGTGGGCGTCGGCGGCGCTCGCTACCGCCATCTAGCGCGTCGCAACTACTCGCCGCACAACGACAACTCCAGCGGTAAATATTCCTCTTTTGGTCATAGCATAAAATATTTGACATATCCTCGGACGGAAAAATCGTTGTGCAAGTATTATTTCGTCCTAGATTTATATCGGTTTACTCGCATCAGGATATTCTTTATAATTATTACAGTAGGTACATTATGGGCATAATTTTAGTTACAATACGGAATGTGCATGATTTTTTGAAATATTTTTATTTCGTAGTTTAATAGTAGATTTTCCATCAAGTGCACAAAAAATGGTTTTGTGGACGAGGTAGAAACTCTGCTTTTCACTTCGATTGCGAGGAAATGATACAGTAGTTTATCATAACATTTCTTAAAATTCAAACTAAAATTAGTACAATTTTGAATACTGAAGGAAATTGTTTTTCCCATTGGTATTAGGCTTGGGCTACAGACCTATACAGCCAAGTATTAAATAAATTTTGAAATAATAATTTTCTTAAGTTAATTTAATAACCTACCGTACCTACTTAAATTAAAATTATGTCTTAAAAAACGCATTAGGCAAATCAATTTAAGTAAATAATAAAATAACAAATTCTATCTCTGAATTTCTTATTGTGTTTGGCTGCATTGCTCACTTTCTTTGCCTTAATAGAGACACATTTATGAGTAGATACGTTAATGCTCTAGAGCACAAAAATCGATTTTGTGCAGCCTATATCCTGCACAAATAAGCACTTTCTTTTCAGAGCATGAGAAGTGAAAATCCCATTAACATATGATAAAAATGTTAAACATTAAAAAAAATTTATAATGTGTCCAAAATAGCTAACTTACACAGGAATTTTAAACGCCTTTTTGGCGCCCATGATGTTACTTCATAGTCCAAATGAACAAAACATCCAAATCTACATTAAGTCAACATCATAAACTGTATTAAAAACATCGACTACACCACCACTTATTGTACTTACGTCACAATCGCTCTCGACGCATTTAAGAAATATTGATCCTATTTGAATTACATGTATATTCCCAAGTAAATAATAATGATAATGATAATAAGCTGATTTAGCCGTGTGGTGACGGCAGAGTAGAATACAATTGTCACCACCCCAAATCTTTCCCGTGGGTGTCGTACAAGGCGACTAAGGATAAATCTGAATATGATTAGGAATGGACAGCAGCGTTCCTCTTATACCACCTAGGCTAGCAATGTACTGCGACTTTTGTGCCCTATAAATGGCAATAGGCTCGCCACCTGGGACTTCACATAAAACGTGGATGCTAGTTCACCTCTGCCTACCCCATCGGGGATATAGGCGTGATTTATGTATGTATGTATGTAATAATAAACTATGGCAGACCCTGTCGGAATAGGGTTTTGCGGTTGCCGTAACAGGTATGGTGTTTCCGCAGGTTGTGGGTTCGACAGCACCTCGCTTCGGCTGGAGGAGCAGCTGGCGGCGTTGGAGTGCCGGCTGGAGCGCCCGCCCGTGCCGGCCGTGAGTTACCTGCCCGAACACCACTACTACTGACCACCGGGGGCAAGCGCTCAGCCCGAGAGCCGACTCTGTTCTCATATTACTCTTGGAGCGCCTCCGCCCTAAGGCTAGGTTCACACGGCGTTGTACGGCACGTTTTTTATAGTAGTAAATTAGTGGCTCATACATTGAGTATAGAACCGTTCACATGTCGCCTGTCCTGTACAATATCACAAGTACACGTGTGAAAGGTTCTATAGTCAATGTATGAGCCACTGCTTAATTCGGTAACATTCATTCTGCAAAAAAACGTGCCGTACAATGCCGTGTCAACCTAGCCTGACGTGACGCATGCGTCGCGTTATCGCGTCGTTTCTGCTGCGGCACATGACATGTGTGACGTCTGTGTTGCGGTAGCGCAGCGTTAAATTAACTGCAGAAGAAATGTCGAGACAACGCCGCGTTGTCGCGGCGTCTGCACAGCTCATACGCTCGTATGAAGAGCTCATTACGGGTAGGACGCTACACAATTTTACTAAAGTTACTTGAAAGCGAGCAATGCATAACGAAACGCGTGTCACTCGCGCGTACTTCTGGACAGGGTCTTACTAAATTTTATAACTGTCTCGGTTTTACTATAATATCAGGTACATCATCTTACATAGCAAATATGGCGGCCTGTCAGCCTATCACAGTGAGTCATAATTTCTCAACAATTTTGCACTTTATGGTAATGAAGCTAAGGTTAAAATTCGAATGGAGAAATTCGACTGCTTGTGTAGTCTGACGTTACGTGGACTGTACCAAAGTATTATGCTGTATTTTCTCCAGAAGTGTGCGAGGTAGGTAAGCGGTGGCTGAGGAAAAATTACTCCAATAGTATTCGTTCTGCAAGAAAATGCTATTAGTGGTTTTTAGCTCACCGCTAAATTAACTGGCGCATCTCTGGCGGATAAGCAGTTGTCAGGGTCGGTCCACAGCGAGCGTAACGTGGCATTATAAGGAGTAATGGCGACACAACGGCACGCTTCGTCGCGGAAAGTTTGCTGGCCTCTAGACACCGCGTCTACAGGCAAAGCATACTTGCTGCGTTGTGTCGCGTAGAGTTATGCCATGGGAAAATTGCTTTTGGCAAACTTTTATGAAACTTTCGACATTAAAGATCGATCCGAGTACTATACTAGAAGTAATGAAATATTAAATACTAATTCTATCGAATCTATATAAAATAAAACCGACCAAAATATAAGAAAAATCAGTACAAAAAGTAACTACAAGAGTCCCAATGTCACAATATGGCAAATTTTCTTAATTGACTTTGTAATTTACGTCAAAACAAGTTAAACTATAGGATATCTCCTATAGTTTAACTTGTTTTGACGTTTGACAGTTTTGTATACTTTGAGGTACTGATGACTGTACAACCTTATTATCGATTAAATTACGATTTATTATTTAACTGACGAATTCGATTTTAACGATAGAGACATTCCGATTTTGATATTCCATATCCTAACAACATTCCTTGGCTAATGTACAAACAGTAAATCACCACAACGCTTTGTTTTGTGTGTTTGTGTGATTTTGTTATGAAGTGAATATTTGCCTAACATTAAGCTTCTTAACCAGATTGATTTTGTGTTGACCCCACTGTAATTACTTGACACTATTAAATGCAATAATATTTGTAAAATGTAACTGAGTGCCTTAACGGTCTTTTTAAAAGTACTGAGAGTGCCAATAGTAGAAGTAAGTTGATTATAATATACATAAGAATCTCTGAGAAGATATTTTTATATTATTATTTTGCTATCTCCACTTATAGAGAACCTAGTCTGTATAAATACAAAATGTATGTATAAATTTGAAAATTTTATTATTGTGACACTTATTAAAGGAATAAAATGTATAATGTTGTAATTGACAATGGATAGGTGAGGTTTTGAGCTATTTCTTAAAGTAAGCCTTTATTAACGTATTGGATTTCAAAATTCTCAAATAATACACTTTTTCTACTGCAATAGAATCTTACAAGAAAAATTTAATTAAATTAGATTATAATGCAAGTTATCAGTGTCACAATAAAACCAATTGCTAAACTAATATCTATAATATTGTGTCTTGAAATATTTATATAATCTACGAGAAATACAAGTAGCTTATAATGTTAGAATTAAAATTGTAATAATACAATTTAACAGAGGCATTGGTCACAAGAATTTGCCAAAGTTAGATTTAAAGAAACTATTGTACAGTGTTTAATTAACTATTTGCGGTGAAGCTGTGTAATGGGAAATTTCAGTGGGAAATGAGCGTTACAGATGTCAACATTACGTCATAATAAAATAGTGACGTTGCATCAACCAACCAATCGTATCGCAAAAAGTTTTAAACTTAAAGCTACGCCATAATTGGTTTTCATCATTAAAATTAAGGAAATCACGAAGTCTTCTTTTAATTATAATAACGATTACAGATAATATTAAAATTTTATAAAACTAGAAGACAACAGGTATTTTGTGGTAAAAATGATAAAAATCTAGAAACTTATTTAATTTCATGTATGGTATCTATAGCGATTTTGGTGCTAAATTTCCGCTAAATTCATATCCCAGCGAATTACGCGGCTTTCCTTTTATAATTTAGTCATTGCGTATGTTATATTTTTTAACTTATTTATTACTTTAAGGGCCTGTTTTACAATCGACGGGTAAGTTCTGAATAGCTTACTTGGTAGATCATTTGACAGTTGTAATATGAAATTTTTGTCCAATTGAACTGCCAAGTAAGCTATTCAGAACTGACCCGTCAATTGTGAAACAGGCCCTAAGACAACAATTTTGGAATAGAAAGGCACTGAACATGAAATTGGTTGTTGAATCAAATATGTAAAAGTGTTGTATACATATTCTTTTACGGTACATTTGATGTAGGAATTGTATTTGTGTGTTGTTATTTGCTTGTTTTACATTATAACTATACTAATAATATATTATGATTGATGATTTTACGCCACGGTAAAAAGTCTCCATAAGAGCTAATTCTGATGTGTTGGGATTACATATAACATTAATAAATTATTCCCAGAATTGATATTTACATTGATAAAATTAATCCCAGATATTTGTTCTGATTTTAACCTAATCGAATCGACTCCAAATAAGAGGCTTGGCTTTATTGAATAGGAATGTAAAAAATAAGTGTAAACCCGATATTTTTTATAAGATTATATACTCTCCATGTATTATTTTTAGAGATGGCATGTTTAGAATAAATATAATGTTTTGTTTGTTGTAGTTTTAATGCTTTACCTAACCTTATTTATGTAATACGGCAACTATAGTCAATAAAGTAAAAATAATTGTACATTTATTACCAAGGGCGGTAAAACAGACACATTTATAATATACTACATAAACATACAAACATCCATGACTCGGGAACAAAGGTCTGTGTCATCATCACAATCATCACAAAATTTGCCCCTAACAGGATTCGAACCCGGGAACTCTCGACCCTGTCCGTTAAACTAATTAAATAATCTGTCACAGAAATAATCGATGCATATTTATTTATGGAATATTTCCAAATATTTGAAATATTTATCTTGGATACCGACTTACGTTTGTAAATAACACATGCAAGACATTGTACTAGTGAAAAATAATAGGCATGATGACCAATTTTGAAAAACTACACCATGTTTTTCTTTAACTCTACTTTACCCAAAATAAATTATATTTTTGTAAAAACTTTCGATTTTGATAGAAGAAAAAAAATGTTTTTATTAATGCAATTTAGAATTTCCGCCAAAACGCCAAAATAGCGTTGGTGTCTGTGTGACGTCACTATTCCGTAAAAAGCCAGTTTCTATATACTAGTGAATTTGATTGGCAATGTCAAAATGCAGATAACTAAATAATGACGTCACGTGGCGTTTTAGCAAATATGGCGGATTGCTATGTTTTGTACTTTTATTTTAATAAAATAAATATCTATCACAAGTATAATCTGATAACAAGTGACTATTAACGAATCTCCTTATCCTAAATTATTATTATAAATCATTATATCAGTGATTCTTTGTTAGTGTCATCATCCCTATTATGTATGGTTTGACCCGACAAAAGTTGATTGAACCAATTAACATACTTATTTGTATTCGCTTTTGTTTTAGAGTGTTCCGCCAATAACCCGCTGACTTACATTCTGTTTAACTAGAACAACGCTCAAATAGTAACACGAAAATTGTTTTCAAGTAGGTGATTTTACGTATACTGGAGGACAATGGAAGTTACAATTGGTTACATATTATGCCGTTGGTAAAGTAATACAATATGTGCCCTGCTGACCTCGCCCGTACTTGAAAACAGGCGCCTGTAGTTTTGGTTCTCTATTAAAATAAGTTTGATGGTCAAACAAATAAGAAAATAGTTATTTGTTGTACGTGAGTGCAGTTGTTTTTTAACCGCGTGCTCAATTTTGTTGACCGAGCTAGCGAAGGATTCTAAAATTGAATCACGAGCGTAGCGAGTGATTCAAAAATTAGAATCCTGAGCGATAGCGAGGGAATCAAAAGAGCACAAGGTGAAAAATCTTTGCACTCGAGTGCAACACGTAACTTTTCATCCCCACCAACGAGGAAAATACAAAAAAAAAAATACAATCACAACAGTTTCTGTTTTCACCCAGAAACTTCCACAACACCCTCCCATTAACCCAAACACACTCTCAACACCCACCCAGAAACACCCACAACATTCACACCCATCCACTCAGACACACCCAAAAAACACACATTCACCCAGAAACACACAAAACACTCATTCACCCAGAAACACCCACAAAACACCCATTCACCAAGAAACACCCACAAAACACCCATTCACCCAGAAACACCCACAAAACACCCATTCACCCAGAAACACCCACAAAACACCCATTCACCTAGAAACACCCACAAAACACCGATTAACCCAGAAACACCCACAAAACACCGATTAACCCAGAAACACCCATTCACCCAGAAACACCTACAAAACACCCAATCACACCCAAAAAACACTCAATCACCCAGAAACACCCACAAAACACCTAATCACACCCAAAAAAACACCCAATCACCAAGAAACACCCACAATACTCACCCATCCATTCAGACACACCCACAAAAACCCCGTTCACCCAGACACACCTACAAAACACCCATTCACCCAGAAGCACCCACCAAACACCCATTCACCCAGAAACACCCACAAAACACCCATTCACCCAGAAACACCCACAAAACACCCATTCACCTAGAAACACCCACAAAACACCGATTAACCCAGAAACACCCATTCACCCAGAAACACCTACAAAACACCCAATCACACCCAAAAAACACTCAATCACCCAGAAACACCCACAAAACACCTAATCACACCCAAAAAAACACCCAATCACCAAGAAACACCCACAATACTCACCCATCCATTCAGACACACCCACAAAAACCCCGTTCACCCAGACACACCAACAAAACACCCATTCACCTAGACACACCCTCAAAACACCCATTCACCCAGACACACCTCCAACAGCCACCCATCCACCCAGCCACACCCGCAACATTCATCCAGACACACCTGTAAGTCCCTAATAAAAATTACCGTCCCTAATGGAGTTCCGAGACGGTCAATCAGCTTGAGTCAAGCACGTTGATTTTCTGTATGTTTTTGTTCCGTTGCTAGCGTAAACAAATCAAACAGACCTAAAAAGCTTTTTAAATGCTTGACTCAAGCATCCAGCAAGCGATCAAAATGTTTAAAGCAAGATTGACGCCAAGCTGATTGACCGTCACGGAACTCCTAGGTTTTAACAAATTTATGACGTGAAAAGAAAATGGCGCGCGCAAAGCAAATTACAAAAAAAGTACACCAAGAAGGTTCCGAGTCTGAGTTTTTAACAAATTAAAATAGGTGCATGACAATTTCGGCACCATGGAGGTAGAAATAAATATGTATAATGATGTTTTGAATTCACAAACTCATTGCACACGATGTTCTAAATTCAAATTTACTTTAACCTCTAGAGGATAAAAACGGCTTTTGCACTCAGATATCGAAGAGCAAAAACGCTTTTTCCGAGATGGTGGGATGAAAATAAAATCTCAGTAGTTTGACGGTCGAACTCGAGAGAAAAAAATCTCAATAGTTCGTAGAAAAGGTCCCGGTTTCGAGTGTAACTAATTTTTTTTTTTTGTGTGTACGTGTACACAACACAGTACAGTTTTGGTTGTTGAGAGTTTTTCACCAAAAACTCTCAACAGCCACTCGGATGAAATGAAATAGTTGAGTCCACGCCTGCTGGAATAGCCCTTACCCTAAAAATTAAGTATGTTTTGATTAGGATCATTCCTAATTTTTTGTTTTATTCAATTTTGGAGATGTGCGCGTGGTCAGAATTGGAACTAAACCTTCGTCTGATATTTTGTTTGTCTAGCTAGGAGTATCAATGTTAGCGAGCAGCGCCACTCATCGCGCGCAGTCTTATATGGCGGGCACTCTACTGGCGTAACGTAACAATCCCATAGTTTGTCGGGAGTTATATTTTTATGAAAATGAAAACAAAAAATGTAGCTCAGGCTGTCTGGACAAATCTTCTAAATAGTAGCATTTAAGTAGGTCCATTGGGAATTTTATGTGAAGGCTAAACACCCTTATTTCAGAATTTGTGACGCTACAGAATCTGAGATTATCGATCGAAAATGTGTCCAGCCAGCTTGAAAAACCACTTTTCGCTGGTCTCTCAATCATGGTAACAGAAGTGATTTTGAGGACTTTTTGCATATCAACGAGCGTCACATAAATTTGTGACGGTCATCGAGCTAAAAGTTTTGTCATACGTACAGCGGTTTAGTAGAAAAACGCAAAAATCTGTGTCCAGCCAGCTTGAATTTACGTATAAAACTTCTGGCTGGCACTTCTGAATCTCGATAACGGGAGTGGACCAAAACCATGGTCAGTATACGTGCTGCGCTTTTTTGTAAGTAAAGAAAAAGAATATACCTACATCTACATACCTCATCATCATCATCATTATCACCAGCACTTTAATGTCCCCACTGCTGGGGTTCTTCACTATGGATGAAAGAATATAGGGAGATTGGGCCACAACTCACCACGCTGGCCCAGTGCGGGTTGGTGGGTATCAAGTATTAACGACTGCAGATGCAGCTGGGACCAACGGCTTAAAGTGTCCGAAGCACGGAGGAACTCGAGATATTAAATTGTTGGTCACCCATCCAATGACCGGCCTTAGCGAACATTACTCAGTTTACACAATGGCGGGCCAGACGAGCTATGCCACTTCGCCAGCGAGCTTCAGATGACCAATTTTAGTAAACATTATTTTGGTTACGCAAGCAATCGCAGGCCAAGCGAGCTGCATTAAGTTCGTCTGAAAAAAATACGTACCATACAAGGGCGGTACACAAAGAATGTCTCAGATCGCAAGTACCGATTTGATAAATATACTATCTGAGCCTTTTTTACCGCACGAGGTAAGTATAAAATCTTATGTCACCCCCGACCACGTACTAGGATTTTCCGCTCGCTATTTTTAGTGATGACAATAGGAAGTCGATGCTTTGCGCTTTTGTAGCGCGGACTATGCTGTTTCCCCGGGCTGGGCGCGAGCGGGGCCCGCGGGCGGGGCGAGGAGGCGCTGCTGCTGGAGCGCGCGGGGCGGGGCGCGCAGCAGGGGCGCTCCTCCAGCCTGCCCCCGCCGCCCTCCGCGCTGCCCCGCCCGCCGAGGAAACCCTCCGCCAGGATTGCGAGATACGACCGCTTGGACCACAGCGATACGCGAAAGGTTAGTTGGCAACGCTGCCGCGCTTGCGGAGAATGCAATAAGTACGATTTTTAGCGGAATCACTTCATGGTCTGGCCAACCATTTCATGAAAATTATCTGCTGCCCACATCATGATATGGACTGGCCAGATTAATGAATGATCAACGTTTGACGATATGACAAGCTAAACGCATGGCTATTTCATGATATGGCCAAGAATTAATAATCAAATCAGGAAAGCGAGCTCTATAGCTTTCCCTGGTGACTATTTGAACATAGATAGGTACTCCTACTCCTAGTCCAATTTTCACATCAATAGCTAGCTTAGTTCCGGACATACTACAAAAATATTTCCGGATATACTACAAAAAAAAACTTTTATACGCGTTTTTCTCAGAAGTTGTAAAAATGTACTTAGTGCGTTTTTCATAAGCGGCAGAATGGGTATCCATATCTTGACCCGCTCCGATTCGTAGCGCTGCGACGCTCTCCACGGC
>CAWVPI010000085.1:0-37789 GCA_963931975.1 Cataclysta lemnata
CGGTGGGACGGCTCGATACTAGCTCAGCACCACCACCAACCACTGTATATGCGTACTGCACCGCAGCACGCATTTTGAGACAGGGAGATGGTGGCCGAAAACCACCATTAAACATTAGGGGTACGTACTGCACTGCAGCACTTAGTAACAGCTATGATGTAGCATGAAAGCTGGGATGGAACGAAGCTAGCCAAATTGCCGCAGCACGGACGCTGTAACAGACTGAAGCTAGTGTGGAAGAAGTGTGGCCACACTACAGCAGCATACAGGGCGGTAAACTACTAACACAGATACGTACTGTATTGCAGCACGTGCGTACACACTGCACTGTAGCATAAACGCTGCCGTGGACAGTACACCAATGTTATTATCCGTTGGATTCCATCTTAGGACCTTATCGTCTTTTAACATCATGCGAGATGAAGGTCAAGAGCTTGTTTGTCTAGTGTAAAGAAAAAAGCCCATAGTAACTATAGGCTACCATTTTATGACAATGTTTTTGTGCTGGATAGGCAAGTTGTTGCCCTTCATCTGGCCTGTATGTATGTGCTGGATTCGGTCGCGTGCTGCAGTGCAGTATGTCCCCGCAGATACGAGATCCACAACGACCCGGCCACGCTGAGCCTGCTGCGCAAGCTGGTGGTGATGTGCCGGGCGGGTGGCCGCGGCGGGGACGCGCTCAGCCGCCCCCTGGCCCGGCTGCAGGCGCAGGGGCCCAAGCACGACCTGCACGGTGAGTGTGCCCCTGGCTGCTCCAGTACTTGCAGATGGGTGGCGGAATGTCTATAGACAAGTAATAATAAATAGTAAATAAATATTTTTCGGCCGTGTGGTGACGGCAGAGTAGAATACAATTGTCACCACCCCAAATCTTTCCCGTGGGTGTCGTACAAGGCGACTGAGGATAAATCAGTGATGACGAATGGGCAGCAGCCCACCTAGCAATGTACTGCGACTTTTGTGCCCGATAAATGGCAATAGGCTCGCCAACTATTACATGGGACCTAGCATAATTGGCGAAGCGTAGGTGCTAGTTTCACCTCTGCCTACCCCTTCGGGGATATAGGCGTGAATTATGTATGTATGTATATTTTTACACTCACATCTATCATCTAGTCCAAAGTTAGTAGCCTAAGCATTTGTGTTATGGATACTAGATGACGGACATATTTTTAATATAATTATGTATTAAATATACATAAACATATACACAACCATGACTCGGAAACGAACGTTTGTGGTCATCACAAAGTGTGCCCCTACCAGGATTCGAACCCGGGACCTCTTGGCCAATACCCAGCAATCTGAGCATTCGACCAAGGCGGCCGTCGAAACAACAAGTGGCCAATGTATTCACCATCAGCCCTTTTAATGTTCCCACTGCTGGGGCATGGGCATTCCCTAATGGATGGAAGAATATAGGGAGATTGGGCTAGCCCATTACCCACCACGCTGGCCCAGTGCGGGTTGGTGGGTGTTAACGAGTGCAGATGCAGTCGGGACCAACGGCTTAACGTGCCTTCCGAAGCACGGAGGAATTTGAGATGATAAATGTTTGGTCACCCATCCATTTTTTGTATATTTTGTGAACATTTTTGTATATTTTGTGGACTAACTGCCGCACTCAGAGACGTCAAATAACGATAATTAGTGCTTAATGTCAAAAAATGACAATTCAAAACTAGTCGCTATTCTTGCCGGCTCTAAGGTCTAGATTTAAATGAATTATTTTGACATTAAGTACTCATCAAAGTTAATTGACGTCTCTGAGTGCGGCGGTAAGAGTTCTTCTAGACATTGATCATCATCTACCTACACTGTCACCAGTCTATTGAACGTTTTTCTATAACAACGACTGTTTCTTTTATTAACATTTACAACCTACTAATCTATCTATGATAACTGTACTTCGTTAGCACGGGCTGGGGACAAAATCTCCCCGGGGAAAGGAAAATGATGGTGGAGAGAGATTTGGTCCTTGTCCCGTGCTAGGCCTACGGGGAGAATTAGTGCCGTACTGGCACCCGGCGCTGAGTGTTCCGTTCGCGGATAATCTGTAGGTAGTATAGTGACTTGTTACATGGGACCTAACATAATTGTGCTAGTTCACCTCTGCCTGGTGTGATGTATGTGTTCCGTCCGGCAGAGGAGTGCCTGGCGCTGCCGGGGACAGCGGGGACAGGCGCCGGGGGACGCGCCCCCTCGCCGCCGCCGCGCTGCGCCGTGTCCACGCCGCCGGCACGCCTCCACGTGCACTACGTCAGTACCTTATATTAGGTTTTGTATGGACAATTTTGCGAACATTCATTTTTAAATTGTGAAAAAAAAACGGGATTTTGTTATGATTCCGATATTTCGGCACAGTTACATGCACCGTGTATAAATCCCGTTTTTTTACAATTTAAAGATGAAAGTGACCACGTAAACTTAAAACAATATATTAGAAAATTCATTTTTCCATACAAACATAAACATATTTGCGATCTCTTAAGGAACCACAAGTCTAAATTTTATGCAATTTTGTGGGTATATTTAGACAACATTAAGCTATAGGATACCTAGGATACCTAGAGATTTGTTTTTAAAACGGAGACGGACTGGTGTCCGTGTCCGTGGATCTAAGTGGTACATAGAACGAGTTGTTTTTGAAGATTTATCGGTGGTGAAAGAAATAAAAATAAGATAAAATTTTATACATAAATATATAAGTCCTTGAAATGAAGTTTAAAACAAAAAAAAGAATAATGGACATAACTATTGTTTTAAAGGAATTATACACTACTACTAAATGATGAGGGAACATCGGCAATTTCATACTTTAACCCCTATTATTAAACATATTACACACAAAGAAAGAAAAGAAAGAAAATATTTATTGTTCCCAAAAATATTATTTACAATTTGTTGGGGGAATTCTCTCTTATATTTTTTTTTATATAGTTTATAATAAACCTGTACTGAGAGGTTTCATTAAAAAACATAATTTTAATAAATGCTTGCAAGATTTGCCGCTGTCACAAAAACCCATCATTTTTCTGTTGTTTTTTAATTCTCCCTATATTTTAGGGAAGGCAACGGGTCTAGCCCATACAGCCAAGTCTTTAGCCTATATTTTATCTGTAATCTTATGAAATAATGAGTGGGTGAAAAGTATGAATGAAATTAATTTTACGTTAAAATATGAGTGCCACATATTTTAACGCATCTAGGGAGTGCTTGGCGCGAATTGAATGGTAACAGAGTTAATGATGGTGCTTGATGAAATGGATAAAACTACTTTTTATAGTGATCTTCACCACAACATCAAACACATCATGAGACTTATTTTCGATGATTCTGAATAATTGCACATCAACACGGATGCTTGTGCATCAAAATAACACCACTTTCACTGCACAAAATCCACTCTGTAACAATTTTTGAATTAGTGAAAATAAATCTGACTGACACCACGAAACGCGCCAAACACTCCCCATCATTTTTCTTTTACTTTTTATACTGCATAGTGATGTGCATCATCTCGATTATACCTAAGTATTAATATTTTAAATTGCTTTTTTATACAAGTCAACTTAGCTTAGCATTCACCCTTTGTTCCACCAGTTGGAGTACGGGGTTGAGCCCGAGGCGCTTCGTTATGCACCGGAGCTGCCCCCACATTTGCAATGCGATTCCACGCCTGCGCTAGCCATGGACACAATAAGGTATAAAAGTGCCTTTTATCTTATCTCAGGTGCCACGTGTACCATCATTTTTAGCCACTTAATGTTCCTACTACTGAGGCGCAGGCCTTCCCTATGGATGGAAGAATATAGGGAGAGTGGGTCATAACTCACCACGTTCGGTTCACTGCACCAAACACTCAATGCAATAATTTACTCTCTACTCGCACATTTTTGGTCCTTCGAGCGGTACAGGACCTCGGTCGTCGGGAATACCTAAATCTCGTAAATCGGGGTAACCAGTGCAAATTGGTGTTGGTGGAACTATCAAATACTATCGGATCATTACATCATTGAGTAAGAATTTTCTATTGTATTATTTTCTTATTATCAACATATCAAGATGAACACATTTATGAAGCACAAGCAGAAATCTCCAATGAATTGGAAAACTTGTATAGGAATATGAAGAAAGATGGGTCAGATCGTAAAACAGCTGAGTACTTTAAAAATAAGTCGGAAATTTTGGAATCATATTGGTTGAAATATCAGAATAATCATCAGCAGTTATTACCGTACTAAAATAAGGAGCGCCCTTATTTTTCTCTTAGGGAATATGAGAGAACTAAGGAATATGGATATTAATAATTATATTAAGCGTCTGTCGAAAGAATTGCTTGATATGGAAGAAACTGGTGGCAGTAAAACATGTGTCACAGTATAAGTTAGGTTCTTTTACGGAAGTAGTGAAGTGAGTGTAGAAGGTTAGGGGGTATTAACGACTCAAGCTTGAGATAGTAAATTTTTGGTCACCCATCCAATGGTCGGTCTCGGCGAACATTGCTTAGTTTACGCAGGCCGAGTGCGCTGTGGCGCTGCGCTAGTGATATCTGCCTGCGAACCAAGCTAAGGCGAGTGCAATATATAATAAAGCAAGGTTATATATCTATTTCTGCGTGTTTTCATGAAATAACGTATCAATATTTTTAACGAGAACTCGACAAATTCCTGTGTGAAAATAGCTTCTGACTAAATTTTCTAACGTTTTTCTAAGGTTTTCTTTCTAGCACTTCGTGTAACATTTTGTTCGTGTGATGGAAGATTGGCTTTTCGCCGTCGGTTGAATAGCGATTTGTCGAGTTTGCCTTTCTTGGACCCGGCTCGAAGGACCACAGACGCGTAGGTGGCGAAGCGTCGGTCCAGCCCAAAGGACCAGTGTGGCTTTCTTTGATCCGGCTCGACCCATAGAAAACAAATGTTTTCTCTGTAATACGTCAGTTTCATACTTTTTCACTTCTCATGCTCTGTAAGTGCTTATTTGCAGCCTATATCCGGCACAAAATCGAATTTTGTGCTCTAGAGCATTAACGTATCAACTCATAAATGTGTCTATATTAAGGCAAAGAAAATAAGCCATGCAGCCAAACACAATAAGAAATTCAGAGATAATTTATTATTTACTTCAATTTGAAAATGAAAATGAAAATATGGTTTATTCATATAATGTATGATTACATACACTCATGAATCGTCAAAGAAATAACGTTAAACACTGGAAACGAAAAGAAAAACAAGTAGATGGTTATTGGGAATTCTGCCCCACCTCCGTTCTTCGGGCTCACGCCCTCACTCACTTCGGTTGTACAGAATTCCCAATAACCAAATGTATGCTATTGTTCCTTACGTCCTGTACCATAGTTTTTCCAGTCGAGCAGTTTCGGTGGTTAACCTTATCATGAGCTCTGAGGAAGGTGTGAAGGATGTTTAAATATAACAACATAATAATTTGAAGTCATTGTGTGTGTGCCTTTGATACACTGCAAATAAGCTAATAATTAATTATGAAGTTTATAAAACAAAAAGATACTTTAAAATTAGAATGCATTAGTCCAACATCATCTAATGAAGCTAAGCGTCATGGTAACTTATTACCTAACACTATTCGTTGTCTTGTTTGTGGTCCGTCAAATTGCGGAAAAACTAACTTAGTTATTAGTTTGTTGTTGCATAAAAACGGTCCTCGCTTCCGTAATTTGTATGTGTATTCAAAATCTTTGTACCAACCTAAGTATAGATTTCTAGAAGACGTTCTACAATTAGTACCTGGTACTTCATTTTACAAATACAACAACAACAGTGAGATTTTGAGTCCTCATGAAGCTTTGGTCGACTCAATTATTATTTTTGATGACGTTGCTTGTGAAAACCAAAACAACATTCGAGATTATTTTGCTATGGGACGTCACAAGAATATTGATTGTTTTTATATTAATCAGACATATTCTAAAATTCCAAAACAACTTGTGAGGGACAACTCTAACCTAATAATTTTATTTAAACAAGATGATATAAATTTAAAACACGTTTATGATGAACATGTAGGTCCTGACATGTCATGGCTCCAATTTCGTGAAATGTGTTCTACTGTTTGGACCAAACCTTACAGTTATCTTGTAATAAATAAGGACTGTGAACGAAACAAAGGATGCTACAGAATGAAATTTGATACCTTTATAGTGTTAGATTAACGTTCATAAGTGATTGTAACATTGTTTACTATCACTTTCATTTGTGATTTCGAAAGGAGTAGAATTCTAAACATGGAAAGAAATCTTAAAGAACAAATTGTAAAATCTGCGGAAGCAGTAAAAAGGAAGGTGAAAATGATAAAAGATGTAAAAAATGCTAACAACATGGCTCTGGAAACAATTTTTCAACCAATAGTTAACCCCCTTAATCAATTGGTAAATAAAAACGATGAAAAATTTGAAGAAGAAGAATTTGAGTATAAACCTGTACTAAAGAAAAATAAGGATAGTGAGAGTGAAGAGTCGTATTCTTCCAACGAAGACTCTGAAAGACCTCTTAGTGATGATGATAACTTGGATGGTGCTGGTACTAACCAATCTAACAAAACTCTTACGGTCTCGCCTTTTGTGGATCATAACGTGAGCGGAGAGTCGTTTAAGTCCTTTCAATCATCACCAAGCATAAAAGATCAGTCTATCTGGTCTGGATCATCTGAAATTGAGAAAAACATACCATACGGAGTTAAACTTGAGCGTGGAAAACTTTTTCTGGGTAAAACACGTGTCTTCGACCGAAATTGCACCTGGCGAATTGGAAATCGTATTGTTATGAAAACCCTCGGTTTAAAAGAATTATTATTTAAAAAAACACCGAATATGGATGTGATAACGGAAGAAGATTTACAAAATTATAAAATATTGTTGATTGACACGAATGCTCATAGGCGTAATTTTGACTCTACTAAAACCATAAACAGCAATAAAGGGTACAAATATACACACATTATCAAACCATTATTCAAGTACTCAAGAAGTATAAGTACAACAAGTACTGAGAATCTTTCACTGGGGAAAGGATTAGAACTCTTGAAGGAAGTAAAAAAAAATACTGACTTAATTTATTGGGATGACCCAAACGAGCTAGTAGATAGACTAAAATTATTATTTGCATCGCGAGACGCAGGTAATACTAGTTTAGATAATGAAATTATTGCAATAATTGAAGAACTATATGAAGCAGGCATCATTAACAAAAAATATAAACAAACTACATAAGAATAATTAAGCAGTATACTTACAGTAAGCAGCTGAGAAACATTGGCATTGCAATGAATATAGACAAATTTGGTCATCACGTTCATAAGCGTTTACGATTATCTGAATTATTTGATACCAACAACAGTTGTTTACTAAAATCAGAAACAGGAGACTACGATTTAAAATCAACAAGATTGAAAGGATTACTGCCTCCAGATAACGACGACGAAGCTGTGAATAAAGGATATCTGGATAAATCAATCCAGCACATGGAAAAAGAATTGAAAAAAGTTTCGAGTGATGTTAAACATTATCTAAATAATTTAGAAAAAATTGTTTTAGATCGTTTCAATACCGTTTTAGGAAAAAGTGTTTCAGATCGTTTGAATACCGATTATTATACAAAAACTGAAATAGATCAATTAATACAAGATAAAGCGAGCCAAAAATGAGTAAGCAAAATATTGTTGATGAACTGCATAGAGCTGTGCGAAAAAATTTCCCACGTCGATGTACAATTATAAAAACGATGGATGATTTATGGCAAGCTGACCTAATAGATTTTCAAAAGTTTTCAAAATTCAATAAAGGATATAAATACATATTAGTAGTTATTGATGCTTTGTCGAAATATGTATGGGTCCATCCTCTGAAATCTAAAGCCAAAGATGATGTTACGAATGCAATGGAATGTATATTAGATGACTCATGTAGAAAACCAAAAAATCTGCAAACGGATGGGGGGAAGGAGTTTTATAATGAAAAATTTAAGCAATTAACGACTAAGTATAAAATAAATCATTATTCTACATATTCTATAAAAAAAGCCTCTATTGTAGAACGAGTGATAAGAACATTAAAATGTCGACTTTATAAACTATTCAGCCTATGTGGTGAGTATCGATGGTTGGGGAAAAATTTGGAAACCTCTGTACAAAGTTATAACAACACAATTCATCGTATAACAAAATTTAAACCAAAAGAAGTAAATAAATTTAATGAGATGTTAGTTAGGTCTAACATTATTAGAACGCAAAAACAAAAGAAAATTAGGATATCTAAATTTAATGTTGGTGATCATGTTCGTATTAGTAAATATAAAGGAGATTTTTACAAAGGTTATACACCTAATTGGTCAACGGAAATATTTTCCGTGGTAAAAGTAAAACATACCAATCCACCAAGTTATGAAATAGAAGATAAGAATAAACAAATAATCTTAGGATCATTTTATGAGTATGAATTGCAGAAAACGAAATTTCCTGACCTTTACCTCATTGAGAAAATTATAAAAAGAAAGGGAAACAAACTTTTTGTGAAATGGTTAGGGCTTAAAGATAATGAAAATAGCTGGGTTGAAAAAAAAGCATTGGTGTTCTAATATAAATGAGATACTATTTATCCATAAAATCACTTTGCCTGTACCAATGAAGGAAGGAAGTGGTATCATTAACAGTTTAATAAATAAAATACCTTTTGAATTACACTTACCTGGGTATCAATATTGTGGACCTGGGACAAAGCTTAAAAAACGTTTACTGAAGGGTGATCGAGGAATAAACCAATTAGACAACGCATGTATGAATCACGATATTGCTTACAACGATAACGATTTAAACGTTCGACGTAAAGCTGACTTGGAACTTTTGAACATGGCTAAGAGAAGACTAAAATCTAAAGACGCTAAAAAAGGAGAAAAGATTGCTTCGTGGATTGTAAAAAATGCAATGAAAGCAAAACTCAGAGCTGGTGGTGGTGTACGCTCATTTATGTCAACTGTGAAAAAAATACAATCTAAAATAAAAAAACTAAAATCGAAAAACAATCATGTCGCAATTAAATGTGCATATGCAGCTGCTAAAAAATTATTTACTAATAAAAAAGGAGTTCGTTTGCCACGTTGTATACCCCTCCCAAAAAGTGGTGGAATATTACCTTTGATTCCAATCTTTGCTGGACTGTCAGCTTTGGGTTCATTAGCGGGTGGCGCAGCAGGAATAGCAAAAGCTGTAAACGATTATAAGGCCTCTCAAAAAAATCTTCAGGAATCTGAGCGACATAATAGAATGATGGAAGCGGTTGCTCTTGGAAAAGGCGTATATATCAAACCTTATAAAAAAGGAGCAGGTTTATACTTGAATCCTTCAAAAAACTAATACGTCGGCTGCCCAGAAGAGCGTTAACTAATTTGGATATATTAGAGCATGCAAGCACTATTCCATATTTCCGTGGTGTTTTTATGAGAGATACTTTACCATCAAAACCAAGAAAAATAGAGTGTGCGATAGTAAATTTGGACAGCTCTGAGAACTCTGGAACACATTGGGTAGCCTACGTTAAGAAATTTAATTACGCTGAATATTTTGATAGTTTCGGTAACTTAAAACCGCCATTAGAACTATTAAAATACTTAAAAGGGACTCCTATAACCTACAATTATATACAACATCAGAAATTTGGATCAGTAAACTGTGGACATCTTTGTTTGAAATTTTTAAAAACTTTCTGGAAACTGCATTTAAATGAAGAATTCAATTAAAATGTTTATCAGTACAAAAATGTCTTTCACTGTGTCGATAACTGGAAAAGAAGCCTCCTTAACAACATATTATTCACCAACCTTAGAATTAGATGGAGAATATGAATGTGGACTTTTATATTTTTCGACATTTAATTCCATTCCGAATATAGATAAGAGAAATAACAAGTTCTACTATGGTGACAATGAAGTCATTGAGATTCCTGAAGGATCATATGAACTTCAAGATATTTGTGATTACTTGAGAAATAATATAAAAAATGCCACATTGAAATTAACTTGTAATAATAATACTTTGAAGACAAATATGTTCTGTTCGAAAGATATTTTCTTTAACAAAAATGATTCAATAGGTAAAATTTTGGGTTTTGGTATAGAAACAGTAAAGGCTAATATAAGTAGCGAGTCCCAGTACCCTGTAAACATTTTATCAACAACCATCGTGCGCATAGAATGTGATATTGTAAGTGGATCGTTCGTGAATGGAAGAGCAAGTCACATTATTTATGAATTTGTGCCTAACGTACCACCAGGATATCGAATCATTGAAATACCCAAGAACTTAATCTATTTTCCTGTTAATCAAACCTCAATAAGTGCAGTCAATATAAGATTATTAGACTCTGAAAACAAGTTAATTAATTTACGAGGCGAAGAGGTACAGTTGTATTTACATTTTAAGAAAAAATGTTAAATTTCAATAAAAACTATACTACATCTTGTAATGAAATCAGTTCTAAGAGAACAGTTAAAAAAGAAAGACCTCTACAAATAAAGAAGAAACTGACAAAAGCCAACAAGGAATTTCTTAAACTAGTAGGGTTATTAAAATGAACATTTTAAACATATCTCAATCAACTTCATGCGATAACAGCATAGAAAGTTTCGAATATCATTCGTATAAACCATACGTGACAAGTTTCAACAAGAATGATGAAATACGAATACCTATCAACCAACAAGACTTATACGTATTACCCTCGCTCAGCACTTTGTATATTGAGGGCAAGGTTATCGTGTATGATAGCACTACTAAAACAAAAGTACCAAATGTACATTTTGTAAATAATCCAGTGCTATTTTTATTTCAAGATATTCGGTATGAATTAAATGGAATTGAAATAGACAAAATTAAGAATGTTGGTGTTTCTGCTACTATTAAATCTTATCTGTCGTTAAATGAAAATGAATCTAAGTCTGCGAAAGTTTGGGGTTGGTCTACTACTGGTATAAACAATATAAAGGATGGTATGTTCTCAGCTTCTATACCTTTGAATAAAATCTTAGGATTCGCAGAAGATTATGATAAAATTATAATGAACTGCAAACACGAGTTGGTATTACTAAGAAGTAACACAGACCTCAATGCTTTGAAATTAAATGAGGGTGAAATAGTGGATGATATTATAATCAACAAAGTGGTATGGCGTGTACCCCATGTAAAAGTATCTGACCGGGAGAGGATTCATTTACTGAAGCATTTAGAAAAAGATCGTCCAATAACTCTAGCATTTAGAAATTGGGATCTTTATGAATATCCTTTGTTACCAAAAACACGCAAGCATACATGGTCTATTAAGACTTCATCACAAACAGAAAAACCAAGGTTTGTTGTTCTTGCACTTCAAACTAATAGAAAAAATCAAGCTGAATTATCAATGGCTGAATTTGATCATTGCAATGTACGCGACGTAAAAGTATATTTAAATTCTAGATATTTTCCTTATGAAAGCTTAAATATTAGCTTTTCGGAAGACAAATTTAGCTTATTATATGAAGAATATGTTAGATTTCAACAGTCTTATTATGGACGTAGACCAGAACCATTATTGAGCCCAAAAGAATTCAAAGACATTGCACCTTTGTTCGTTATTGATTGTTCCCGTCAACAAGAAATGTTAAAAGGTTCTATAGACGTGAGAATTGAAATAGAAACTGATCAAGAAATACCGGATCAGACCGCTGCATATTGTCTCATTTTTAATGATTGCATATTCGAATATAAACCATTAAGTAATATTGTAAAAAAAATATCATGAATAAGGATACAATCATAGTGGACGTGCAGGGATTTAAAAATGAAAAAAATGAGTTTATTGTTAAAGAATTAGTTATAGCCACTGAACAGCATACTCAAGTATTCTTAATAAAACCACCCTATCCATTCTCTACATTAACGCTTGAAGAAAGAAAACATGTTTGGTGGATAGAAAGAAATAGAGGATATCGATGGAGTGAGGGTTATATTGATTACAGAGAATTTAGAAGGCTTATTATACCCTACTTGAAACAAAGAAAAATCATTGTAAAAGGCGAAGAAAAAGTTATGTGGGTGCAAGAGCTATGTGGACATAAAAATGTTTTGGATATATGTAACACGGGCATTCCTAATTTAAATACTTTAACTGAACTCTACTGTAAAGATATATTTGCATATAATTGTTTTAATCATTTAAAATACTGTGCTTTAAAAAATGTTATATGTATAAGAAAGTGGTGTGTAGATAATAACATTACTATTTAATTTTTTTTTATATATTAAGTAACTATTGTAGTGTAACTTTGACATGTCTGTAATGATTTTCTTTCTTTAATAAATATTGATAACATTTATTTTATTGTTTTTCTCTTATAAAAGCAGATTATGTTAGAAAAAAAACTAGGTATTTTGAAAATGAAATAATAAAATATTTATTAATTAAGTTCATTTAATTTATACATAATACAGAATTTTTCACACAGTGAAACTATAACCTTAAGATTGGTTATTGAAATGTATCTCGGTAGGTGTTATTGTATGAATTATGATAAATCACACATAAACTGAACCTTCTTGAGACCTTTAATATTTAAGTTAATTGCAGATATTCAATTAAAAACTATTATAACTATATCCACACAACTTTTTGGAGATATTACTAATGAGACATTCAGTCTGGTCCATAATACCATCAACGTTGTCTTCAACCACGTATTGTGCACGCAGCATCGTGTTATCTTCATCGGAATCACAAGGCACTGGTGCTTCTAAGTCCACAATTTTAATTTTAATTAAATATCGACCTTTTTTTGGAGCACTTTTTAAAACAAACGAATGTTGTTGGTTGTGGAAATGTTTTAGATAACATCTTTTCTTGCGATGTTTTTTTAACTTCCTAACATAAGGCTTCGTGCGTGTATTCTGTGGTTCAAAGTGATTCGTTTCTTCAAGGTATAGATTCAGGTCTTGAGCATCTTGTTGATAAAATGCTGGTCTCAGATATTGGAGTTCTTCATCTGGTAGAGCCAAAACTGGGGACGGCGGTGGAGTATCCTGAAATGTATATTTTGTTAGATGGCTACAGACAAAATCGATTTATTATTATCAAAATCTTAAATTTCGCAAATGAACTTACCATAATAACGTCAAATCCGTTTTGTATGCAAACAAAAGTGAATTTATTTCATAAAAATATTTCATATATATAGGTATTTCATTACACGAGTGTTGTGGTGTGGTGTGTGTGTGTGTTCGTAAAAACCTAACGCTGACAACGCAACATGGCGGAACGTTGTGGATCGGATTGCATTATTCTATGAACATGTTAGAACATGATTTTTAAGTGTGATTTATTCACTTGGGTTATTATAACAAGGCTCTACCGTAATCTAAAGCAAATATTGAGTATTAATTGAAAAAAAAAAACAAAAATAATAATTCATATAGTTTTATTAAGTAATTTTTGTTTCATATAAATGTAGGTAGGTATACACAGTTTCATATTACATATTATTATGATAAATTTGATATTTATATAAGTACATTTATAATAAAATTCAAAAGTTTTTAGACACTAATAGTATTAACTAAATTTACAACCAACTTAAACTTATAACTTAATATACTTAACACACATGTTAAAAAGAGGTTTAAAAATTAAGTATGTTAGTATGTCCCCATGCTCTTGTAGAAACTTTATCTTTTAGTATCAACCTCTTGTCATCATCACCGGATAAAGCTATTTTGTTCACTGCACATGTGAAAATGTCGTGTTTAATGGATTTAAATAAAACGTTGGTTTTGCGGACAATGTCACCCTCAAACAGTGTTTTTTCATAGTCCGCTACATCCAATTTTGCTACAATATTTTTTTTTATTCCCTTTGCTTTTTTTATTGTGTTGTCTACAGTTTTTATACAATATAGCTTAGAACGAAGTCCAACAAATTCAGAAACAATTTTACCCCCCATTTCGTCTTTAAACAAGCCTGGAATTTTTTTATTTTGTATGGGCAAGTTATATTTATTAGTCTCTCGGTAATTACTTGTATCAATATATCGTAGGAAATTTTCTTTTAAATCTTTATAAAAATTATGTGTATATATGTGGTATATAAAACTATCAGTATCCGTGTAACACATCTGTACGTTCGTGCTGTAATAAGGTTGAATTATAGAGTAGTGGAAATCATACATATGACTTTTTGATAATTCTAAGACCGTAAAACCTATATAAATTGGTTTGTTTAAAATGACTTGCTCTGGCTTTAATTGTACTGCAACTAAATTTTCTGTAAATACTGACGCACTATGAAAATTAGGTTTAACAATAAGTTGTCGTGCGCTCTTCCTTTTTTTGGTAACATTTTTGTGATCTGACCACTGATTAACCATATAAACGTTAACACGTTTCTCAGTATTTTCCAAAGTTTTTCCAAACACACTGTTATTTAAAAGCTTAAAAAAATCTTGTTCAAATTTTGAGGTACTTTTCTGTCTTAGTTCTGTATTTAAATCAATGTACTGTTTTAAGTATGGACTTTGCTTAAAACTGATTACTCGATGAATTTTCCTTAATATCAACCCATGTTTAAGACAGGTTTTCAAATGTATATAATGTATAACATAATTGAATTTGTCATATAAATTAGGAACGAGTTTATGATTCTTTCCACCCGGTGGGATACATTTTTCGGGACAGAACGGTAGGTCGTTATGCAAGTGATGCAGATGTTTGGGATATTCTAAATCTACTTCAAGAATAAAACCATACTCTGCATCTATTGAAATATCAGATACTATCAAATTATCAATTTCGTGTTGTTCTAAAAATCTGAAATTCGATAACGGTAAAAATTGACACATGCTATGTCCATATAAATTATTGCAGTCAATGTAAGCAATATAAGAACTAGGTTTAGAACGATCATAATCTGATAAAAATACGTTATTTGCTTTAGCGTATCTGTGAGAACACAAGCACACACCGCCTCTGATACCGCTTTGTAACATTCGTAACATAGCTAAGTCATCAATAAGTTCAAGCTGTACTCCCGTCTTTAACAACATCGCGTCAAAAGACAAACTAGGTGCGGTTAGGTAGAAAGCCGGATCTAATTGATAATGTTGTCTGCAAGTTTTTCTAAAATGTTCAAAAATATCGGTTAATAAAAGCACATCAGTTTTCAGATATAAATCCGTATAACTTCCTAAATCACAAATATTAAATGTTGACCATATCAAACGAGCATGTTGATAATCATCGTCAGAAATTCCGTGACCATTGAGCGCACTAAAAAAGCATTCCTTCTGAGGAAGGGATCTTTCTTGATACCTTTCCCATGAGTCCATATATTCGTAAGGATAGATGCCCTTGCGAGTAAGCAACTGAAATTTTTTATCATTGGGAAAGTGACTTTTTAAATATTTAAAGTCTTCTGGCTTTAAAGTTTCAGCTAATTGACTTAAACTGGTACCCAAAAATTTGAATGAATCGACAAAACGGAGCTGAAAAAACTTATTATTGGAAACTGGTACAAATTTAGTAAAAGAAATGTAATTTTCTTTCGTTTTTGGGATAATTTTTATATCTCCATCGGCTTCACCTAATGCTTTAATAAATAAGTGGCAATCGTATCCACTTAAATTATGGAAAAATATGGGAACAAATGAAGGGCACTTATATTGCAAATTGCAATAGGGATGTGCGGCCCCACGGTATCGTCCCGTCAAGTGACAGTGATCGCGGACTTTGTCTGAAAATACTAAATGTTGGCAAATGTGACAACGTGTTGATTTCTCAAAATTTACTTTGTCCATCTCACTAAATATCATGGGAGAGATTGAACTCACTATTTCATAGATTTTTTTCACATCCTCAAATATACAGCGCACAAACCGCTGGTCGCAATCAGGCCCTCGATATGACACGTATCGATTATAGCTCGGATCTTCGCAACAAACAATATGATACGCGAACGCGATGGGTATATGTTGATGTAACGTAGACGTGTTGCTGCCAGTGGCGGTACAGTCAACATCAGATCTTTGTAGCATCGATTCGAAATCAGCGTAGATACAAAAAGGTATGTTTTGTTTACGATGGAAGTTTTTAAATTGAATTACTGAACCTTTTTCAGGTAGCACCGTCACTACACCGCTACATATATGATAATCAACTTCTTGTGGCGTATTAAAAAATATAAGACATAAATCACAGAAATATAACCTGCTGTGATGTGAAGTAACCTGGCTTCGAAAAAGTCTGGAACAATCTTTAATTAAACAATAATGTGCAGTATTACCATTATCGAGATACAACAAATGTATAATTTTGTTGTTGTCATCTTTATTAAAGTCTGATTTATACAGCGGACCTATTATAGTTTTATTATTTTTTAAGCCATATATTATAAACTTAATATTCGAATTATTACCTTCGAAAGTCTGTATGTCGCGAAAAGTGACAGGAAAACGCATTCCAGAAATATCAAACATTTTAAAAGTATTTGGATAAGATGTAACTCTTTCTGGGTGTTTTTTGGCTGGATAGAGAGCTGCCGACACACACCATAAAAAACAGTATTGATCTTTATTATTGATATTTAGACATGCCTTTTTTAGTTGAATTGATTTAGGCAATTCAATAAAACTAGAACCTCCGAGTGGCTGGTATTTATTTAGATTGATCTCAACATGTGAATTGTTTAAAAAAGCCCACCCGCTGTCACGGTGCTCAAATTCTTCGATACGTTTTTTTAGATAATTAACCACTTCGAGATAAAAATTTTCGAAGTTATAATTAAAGTACAAAAGTTTATTTTTCGACCCAAAGGATTTTATTGATTGTGAATTATTTTTAAATTGCAGAAATGTTGCAAATAGTTCAAAATTGACTTTCACACATATGTGCTTAATAAGGAATTCATCTAGGAGTGACTTTATTTTGATATGTATTTCATCAAAAAATCTATCAACAGACGTTAGTTGGTAATCATTGATTGCTACTATTTTATAAGTTATTATACGATTGCGAAAAGCGGATGTTATAATTTCCACACCATCGCTATGTTTTATTGAGTGGTTGTTTTGCTTGTGCAATTTACTTCTCAAATGACCCACCCATGATTTATTCTGTACAGATATGTTACACGTCGTACAGAAAGGCATGTTATTGAATACCACAAAATACTTTAATATTCTATTATTATCAGTTACCTAAGTAAAATATAAGTATTACGTGGTTTGAAAATACCTACCTACCAATATGGAAAATAATAATAATAATAAGCATATATAAAAAATTTAATTAAAATGAACTTAATTATTTAAAATTAACTTTATCCGAGTAGTGCGTGGGCTCAGAAAGCTCGAACTCCTTCCAGGCTTGGCTCAGGAAGCCTTGAACTGCTTCCCACGATGGTGATTGGTCGTCGCTCTGTAGTCGGACGGACACTAACGCAGCCTTGTATCTAACATCGATCGGCTTAGTTAGATAGTCACGTTTATTATAGACCTTAAGGTCTATAACATAGTCCCCAGTTGTCACGGCAGTCCGACGAGAGGTACCAGTTGAGACCCGGCTAGAGAAGCTTGACGTCAACACTCCACCCTGCTTAGGTTGGTTGCTGGCGACCTCCTCTGACCGTAATATGTTGAACAAGTCAGTGCGTGGTTTCTTGTTTACTCTGTAAAAAAAAAGATATTTATAGTTTAAGTTCATTTTATTATGTTAGCGTAAATACTGTTATTTACAGATACTATTATTTTAGGATAATAATGTAAGAAACAAGTATACGGATTGGCTCGCAGGCAAGCCGGTGGTGCTGCCTGATGGATTAATAATATTAATAAAAAATTACATTTCTTATTGAACTATTTTCTAAGATTAGCATAGTTGTAATAGTGTTTTTATTAAGAAAAAACGGGGTGAGGGACTTCAGTTTATAATAACTATGTAATGAGATAGTATGTATGTAACTATGGTATAGTATATGATTATGTACCTCTGAGCAGAGACAGACTCGTATGACGTGGATTCGGTCGACGTCCGGCGAATGCGTGGCTTGGCACTCTTGACAGCAACCGATTTCCTTTTCGTAGTGGTTTTCTTTTCGGGCGCCTCGAACACGGTGGATTCAAACTCTGAGTCAGACCTGTTAAAATAAATATTTATACATGTATCATTTACAGTTGAAACACTGACACACAAATAATTAATAATTTTCATAACAATCTATAACATAGACATTATGTGCTATCCTCAACAACACATGTGTACGATATGCTTGCTATCCATCTGTGGAAAATAAGTAAATTATTGAAAAAAAACTAAAAGTACTTACGCACATTTTAATTATATTATCTTTGATGGAATCAAACACTGATGGAAACTGATGGTGACTGTTGAGCACTGGCGGGTACTGATGGGTACTATGATGGAGTCACGATTATGTTGAACCACCGAAGTGAATTGTGGAAATAACGAAATTTCCTCAATTGTTGTGTTTTTATGTTGAAAAAGGTAGATGTCATCATTAAATAAAATCAGTCAAAATCAGTAGAGCATAAAGTAATACTTTTTATGAAAATCTGATCATTTTTATGACTCTTATTGTAAATAGAATAAGGTCGCTAAGATTTTAACAGTGTTTAATCATTACTATTATAGCATAGAACGACTCATTAATTCTGAATCCAAACTTTGCTGAAACTTAAATAGAACAATTATTTGTTTGAAACTGACAGCTGCACATAAGACATTTTATAATACATCATATTACAAGTAACATTTTATTAATTCTACTACATTGTAATTTAAGCTGCAGTGGCTGGTTGCGAAAACGCTATGATTGCGTTTTATTGCTTAGGGACGTTCCAATAGAAATAAACATCGAGTTAATTTATAAATCGATTCATATCGTAAATTATCAAGCCCATTAAAAACATTGATTTTTTCATTCGTTTTTCAATACAATGTACTTACTTACATATAAAACTTTCAAGACATGTTATTTCAATTTTGTGAATGTTAAATGATCCCGGGGTATTTTTGTTTTAACTTAAGTAATGAATGTATTTTTGGTATCACAATTTTACAGATTGTTGAAGGTGTCCTCTCTTTAACAATCTGTGTTGAGAGGGCTCCTCTCTATCGTTTAACAATATATCTAATACTAAAATAGTTTAGTTATAAAACTAGTACCAGTAGTTGAAAGCTAATAATTTGTAACAAAATACCGCAGGAACAATGTTTTACCCAATATTTATTTAGTTGTAAGTAAAAGAAAACATTGCATAAACTTTAACCCTTATGTATTGGAATATCGAGTAAATATAAAACACCATCGAACACATATTAAATTTTTAACATCACTATTATAGTTCGAGAGCTAGCTTTAAAGGTAATTGTGTAAGTAGCAATATTCTTTCAAATAATTAGGACCTTCATATTAAAATCCATTATAACAACATGAAACAATTAAAAAACTAAAAAAAATATTATATGCTCTTGTTTGTGACAGAAAAATAAAGATTTATGACTGAAAACAATGGTATAATTAGAATTGTATTTTTTTTTGTTTTCATATTTATTTTAAAAATATTTCATTATTATTTAAGAGCATTTAGTTTATGAAAACTAACGTATCATATTTTATTATAATTTGACTTATTGGTATGTTTTAATGTGTTGATAAAATAGTGCTAAGCTCTCAGACTTTAATGCGGGGGGAGTGCAAGCGAAGCTCGAGTTTCTGTTCCCACGTTCTCGTCCATTGCAATGGGAACGGCGACGACTTCGGCAACTAGCTATCGACCACGTGCGTGTTCAGTGTATTAATAATTAACATTTTCTATTCAATGTTAATTACAATAAACGAAGAAAATTGTGAAATATTATAAATAACATCAGGTAAGTGCTCACAATTATTTCTGCTTACTTTTTTTGTCCAATTAGGTATTTCTGGTTATAAAAAAAAATATTTCAAGAATTATTCTTTATTTTAATTTTTTCCTATCAAACCTATCTTTTATTAATTTAAAGCCAGAAGAGTATATATTTTAAACTGATTAAAATAATGTACGATTTATTGCTAATAAATTTGGTAAATGCAACACGTGGTAGTTATATAATTTATAACGATTAAATAGTTTTATCATATTACTTTAAATTAACTAATTACATACTTCAAAATCCAGAATAGTATATTTTTGAAACTGATCAAAATAATGTACGATTTATTGCTAATAAATTTGGTAAATGCAACACGTGGTAGTTATATAATTTATAACGATTAAATAGTTTTATCACATTACTTTAAATTAACTAATTACATACTTCAAAATCCAGAATAGTATATTTTTGAAACTGATCAAAATAATGTACGATTTATTGCTAATAAATTTGGTAAATGCAACACGTGGTAGTTATATAATTTATAACGATTAAATAGTTTTATCATATTACTTTAAATTAACTAATTACATACTTCAAAATCCAGAATAGTATATTTTTGAAACTGATCAAAATAATGTACGATTTATTGCTAATAAATTTGGTAAATGCAACACGTGGTAGTTATATAATTTATAACGATTAAATAGTTTTATCATATTACTTTAAATTAACTAATTACATACTTCAAAATCCAGAATAGTATATTTTTGAAACTGATCAAAATGTATTAATGTACTATTTATTGCTAATAATTTTTGTAAATGCAACACGTGGTAGTAATATAATCTATAACGATTAAATAGTTTTGTCATATTACTTTAAATATAAAGGTAAGGAACAAATTTCGACAAAATAATCGACGAACAGACAACCTCTTTTTCGGTCTCAATCGATTCAGGACATCTATTAGACCAATATACATCATATAAACTATTTTCATAAAATGCATATTTACCAAGGTAATTTATTTCAAAGATTTATATATTTTGTTATTTTTTAAATATTCTTGAAAATTATGAGTCAAAGGTTAATAAAATGCATTTATTGGGTCGATGATACTAACTTGTTAAAATTAGCAATTGGAAAAAAAATCTTAAAAATTTAAAGACCCAAAAATTATTACAACTTTACCTAACGATTTAAGCAGAAAAAATTATTTGTTAGTTTTATTGAATTCTCATAGAGCCCCAAACGCTTACTCCAAGTTTTCCCCAAAAAGGCGACACACTAACCTCTTTATTCCTAATGAATATATTAAAGTGCATAATTATTATGATTATGAAATTGACATATTATTATCTATTTATTTTTAGCTAGTAATAAAAGTTAATACATGTTTTTAATTTTAGGATACTTGCTCGATAATGGAGTTGGGTGTTGGTGATTACAACGACAAGGTGTTTGCTTTATGTAACTTGTAAGTATCCCACTGCAACAAAGGGCATTATGAGGAAAAGTTTTCAATTAATGTAATATTTTTTATTGTTGTTGATTTCAGGTCAGAGAGTGAGTTCCTGCTCATTGCAAGACAACAGGGATGTTCAGCAAACGTAGAATTTTAGTATGCACGATAACAATGTAAAATTTTATTAAAAAATGCTACCCCATATTCCCCATTCCCTTAGAGATAGTATGATTATTTGGTAATAAGCAATCACATACAGTTTACTTATTGTATGTGATAGCTTAAGGTACTCGAAGTTTTGGTAGTAAAAGGTATTAAAAGGTAATAAAAGGTAATAAGCGATCACATACAGTTTACTTATTGTATGTGATAGCTTAAGGTACTCGAAGTTTTGGTAGTAAAAGGTAATAAAAGGTAATAAGCGATCACATACAAGTTTGCCTAGTATGTGATAGCTAAAGGTTTTAATGGTTGGTTTTGCTAAAAAGGTAACAAAGTAAGTATAAGTAGTAAGTATATGAAGTCTCTAGAGCGAGAGAGAGAAAGAGAGATATTTAGAAAGCTAGTACAGTTTTGATATATTAGGTAGTTAGGAGTCTGTTCAGTGCGTGATCTTACCACGGGCTCGCAGGGAGTTACTCTAACACGGTGCTTCCAGCTGAACAGTTTAGGAGTCTGTTCAGTGCGTGATCTTACCACGGGCTCGCAGGAAGTTACTGCGGTGCTTCCAGCTGAACAGTTTAGGAGTCTGTTCGGTGCGTGATCTTACCACGGGCTCGCAGGGAGTTAACTACGGTGCTTCCAACCGAACAGTTTAGAAGGTGTTGGTGCGTGATCTTACCATGGGCTCGCAGAGGGATACTTACCACGGTTCTCTCAGCCAACCCCTGTTAGGAGTCTGTTCAGTGCGTGATCTTACCACGGGCTCGCAGGGAGTTACTCTAACACGGTGCTTCCAGCTGAACAGTTTAGGAGTCTGTTCAGTGCGTGATCTTACCACGGGCTCGCAGGAAGTTACTGCGGTGCTTCCAGCTGAACAGTTTAGGAGTCTGTTCGGTGCGTGATCTTACCACGGGCTCGCAGGGAGTTAACTACGGTGCTTCCAGCCGAACAGTTTAGAAGGTGTTGGTGCGTGATCTTACCATGGGCTCGCAGAGGGATACTTACCACGGTTCTCTCAGCCAACACCTGTTAGGAGTCTGTTCAGTGCGTGATCTTACCACGGGCTCGCAGGGAGTTACTCTAACACGGTGCTTCCAGCTGAACAGTTTAGGAGTCTGTTCAGTGCGTGATCTTACCACGGGCTCGCAGGAAGTTACTGCGGTGCTTCCAGCTGAACAGTTTAGGAGTCTGTTCGGTGCGTGATCTTACCACGGGCTCGCAGGGAGTTAACTACGGTGCTTCCAGCCGAACAGTTTAGAAGGTGTTGGTGCGTGATCTTACCATGGGCTCGCAGAGGGATACTTACCACGGTTCTCTCAGCCAACACCTGTTAGGAGTCTGTTCAGTGCGTGATCTTACCACGGGCTCGCAGGGAGTTACTCTAACACGGTGCTTCCAGCTGAACAGTTTAGGAGTCTGTTCAGTGCGTGATCTTACCACGGGCTCGCAGGAAGTTACTGCGGTGCTTCCAGCTGAACAGTTTAGGAGTCTGTTCGGTGCGTGATCTTACCACGGGCTCGCAGGGAGTTAACTACGGTGCTTCCAGCCGAACAGTTTAGAAGGTGTTGGTGCGTGATCTTACCATGGGCTCGCAGAGGGATACTTACCACGGTTCTCTCAGCCAACACCTGTTAGGAGTCTGTTCAGTGCGTGATCTTACCACGGGCTCGCAGGGAGTTACTCTAACACGGTGCTTCCAGCTGAACAGTTTAGGAGTCTGTTCAGTGCGTGATCTTACCACGGGCTCGCAGGAAGTTACTGCGGTGCTTCCAGCTGAACAGTTTAGGAGTCTGTTCGGTGCGTGATCTTACCACGGGCTCGCAGGGAGTTAACTACGGTGCTTCCAGCCGAACAGTTTAGAAGGTGTTGGTGCGTGATCTTACCATGGGCTCGCAGAGGGATACTTACCACGGTTCTCTCAGCCAACACCTGTTAGGAGTCTGTTCAGTGCGTGATCTTACCACGGGCTCGCAGGAAGTTACTGCGGTGCTTCCAGCTGAACAGTTTAGGAGTCTGTTCAGTGCGTGATCTTACCACGGGCTCGCAGGAAGTTAACTACGGTGCTTCCAACCGAACAGTTTAGAAGGTGTTGGTGCGTGATCTTACCATGGGCTCGCAGAGGGATACTTACCACGGTTCTCTCAGCCAACACCTGTTAGGAGTCTGTTCAGTGCGTGATCTTACCACGGGCTCGCAGGGAGTTACTCTAACATGGTGCTTCCAGCTGAACAGTTTAGGAGTCTGTTCAGTGCGTGATCTTACCACGGGCTCGCAGGAAGTTAACTACGGTGCTTCCAACCGAACAGTTTAGAAGTATTTGTTGCATGATCTTCCTGAGGATTCTAGCATACATAATGGTTATTGGGAATTCTGGTCAACCGAAGTGAGTGAGGGCGTGAGCCCGAAGAACGGAGGTGGGGCAGAATTCCCAATAACCATCTACTCATTTGGATACACTTCTAGATGGGTCCAACGTAATCCGCAGCTCACCTGTATTCATTGCGAAGTCACGAGTGACTGTGGTCACAGCAGGTGGTCGACTGGCCTGACTGGGCTGGTCGTCTGCATACTGGATCTTGACATCACCTGTAGTCGAAACATCCAAATGTTTTAATAAAGTTTTACACTCCTTGATAAGAAGTGAAGCCTTCTCTTCTGTTTCTTCATCATCCGGCACAAGGCGTGATAGCCTTAGCTGGATATGTAAAATTCTAGATAAGAACCGTTCCTTCTGCGAAGATGAAAATTCTCCTGATGATATGACTGAGCCTATATCATTCAATTTATTCTCACAAGTTTCTAACTCATAGTCAATGTCCAATTCTGAAATGTCAACCGTAACATTCAACTGTGAAGTTCTAGTTAAGGTTGAAATCTTACTGCGCATTTCTGCTACCGTACCAACATTCTCATGACCTCTAATTTTGAGTTCATATTTTAATTCATCACTCAGGAGATGTCTAAAGTTCAATTTAATTAAAGCCATCTTGAAGACTATTCAATTTTTCTAAAAACAAAGGGATTCCAAAAATCAAAAATTGAAAAACCACAACTAAACAAAACAACTTAAAGTTGTGAAAGAGAAGAAAGAAAATACACTAACCTCAACAAAATCCAACTATACCAAGCCACACGTTGCGAGCGCCATTTTATGTTGCATGCTTAGGGGCAATATGCTACATTTGCTACTCCGGCTAGATGGAGAGCTCGGGGTCCGTTCGGTCTCGGGGTGTTACAAGTTGGTGGAGTTATTGCAGGGGTTGAGTGTACTCCTCGCTTTCTGAAGGGCGCCACCAGTACTAGGGATACTGGAAATTAAACAAACAAATACGGCAGACTCATATATTGTTCCCCCCCTATCACATTACAATTGTAGTTAAGACCATGCTTATTCTAATATTCTGGAATCGTACAAGGTTAATTTTTATATAATATCACGTTTGGTTAAACTAAGTTACAATGACAAAATATTCTTATTGTTGGAAATATTCTTATTATTTTATTATTACATTAACTACGAGAAGGATCCTTTCCGTTACCACTTAACTAACGTTATATTTAAGTTACATGATACCGTATTACAATATTCTAACACAATAATGTTCAAATACACCATTGTCACCAACACTTAGGTCCTCGGTGTCATACAGATGGAATCAACACACCATGGGTCGCTTACCGGAGGTCATTGGCACATTACCAAAGTGGTGGTCACGATGACAGGGGCTTTAAGATGGGCATCAGTGTTCACCCAGACACTGGCACATAGGGGGAGGAGAACCCTATATGAGCCTCCCTATACCATGAGATTGGTAGCAAAAATTGGAGTAAGAAGTTGGAGCGGCAATCTGTAACAAATCGTAACAATCCGTCACAGCTTGCCACAATACAAAACAATTCTATTCTGCTTAATATTTATGTGGAGAGGAAACTAACCTGCCGCTCCTTCTATTCTAATTGCGCGTTATGGCGCGCGGGCGCATGACGCCGGCCAGGACACACGTCGCATTTCTGAAGTTGTGAGCTCCGGAGCGGCTGCCTACAAAACACAATCCGCTTAGGAACTAGCCACGAAGACAATCACGGCAAGAAAACACTAAAATCACCGTACTTACAGCGAATTTCCTTTATTAATTATTTGCAGACCGGCCTCGACGGAGCCACATTGGAAAAGAAAGGATGGGACACAATATCGTACAACAGTGTCAAGTCAATCTAAGTCGATAGACTAACAAAATCGGTTACAGACAAATACGTCCATTTATTATAAAATAATACAACGAAGATACTCTGATGTTCACTGAAACGAAATACCCTATTCTCACTCCTTGAAGTAAATTCTATAAAAAGAGAATGAATTTTGAATCTCCGAATATGCGATCAATAAAGCTAATCTATAGACTATCACCTACTTCGCGTACGCGGCGACGTCACTATAGGAACGGCGGCCGCGCCGAATGACTGGCGTTAAATGTCAAAAAGACAGTTCATAACAAACAATGAATTTGTTGTTTACGAAAGTGTTTTTGATGAAAATCTTACGATAATTTATGTTTTGAGTATGGGAAATTAATGAAATGCAACAAGGAAAACATTACGCAAGTGCCATGATAATGACAAGAGAGATTAAACCTCAAATACTATGTGAAATGTGATAAAAACAAACTGTAAGTTAGTCGATATTTGTTTACGAATTTACTGCTTCTACTTTGTTATTCTATTTCCGAAAACGTATTTAAAATACAGAGACACTATTGTTTGACAACATCCCAAACTATCAATCCATTTCTCAACTGATTTGTATAAAAAATCACATGACGAAAATAACATGCAACAATACATATAATAGTGCAGGATGCTAAATGCAAACTTAATTATAGGTGACAACTGCATGCAACATACAACAGCAAGATATATATATATATATATATATATATATATATATATATATATATATATCTTGGGTGGCCGAGCGGTCAGGCACCTGCCCGGATAGCAGCGGACGCGGGTTCGATTCCCGCCTCAAGATCATAATTTTTCGAAATTCTTTTTCTAACCACTAAAATCTTTGTACTAATTTTTCTAACATTTATATAATGTTAAAATTAAATTCAAATAGTTTAGGTTATTATCTTACATAAAAAAACGTTATTTTACTTTATAAGGTACATGATAAATCGTAATTGAAGTTCATATACGTAATAGTAAACCTAAATACTTAGCTTAGAATTTTGAGAGTTTATCTCAAAAAAACTTGAGACAATTTTGCTTCGGGTAAATGGGCCTAAAAATGGGCATACTCCTTTTTACAAATATAATTGTAAATTGAAGCAAATTGAGGTTGTAAGCAAATATAATAGTTTTTATTAATAATAATAATATAACAATATATTTTTTTAATATATATTTTTTATTTTATACATACATACATAAATCACGCCTATATCCCCCAAGGGGTAGGCAGAGGTGAACTAGCACCCACGTTTCGCCAGTTATGTTAAGTCCCATGTAATAGGTGGCGAACCTATTGCCATTTATCAGGCACAAAAGTCGCAGTAGGTACATAGCTAGATGGTATAAGAGGAACGCTGCTACCCATTCCTCATCACTGATGAGGAGTCTGCCATTTTTTATTTTATGCTGTATCATAATATACTTTTTATTTTTTTTACAATTCCGCCCCTAGGCATATTGCCTAGTTTGCCCTAAGGATAATCCTCTATATATCCGCCTCTGCTATAACTGCTATACCAATTTCCTCCTAATCATAAGAATTCTAAGAAGAACATTGCAATTTCTTTACGAATTCGAAACGATATAATCGAAGCGTGTTTTAGTGCTCTTGTGCTTCGTAAGGAATAGCTCTTCTATATCCTTGATCTTTGCTTTGTTCCCTATTGGTATTCAATGGAGGAACAAGTTTATTCGGTTTGTTAGATATAAGGCTCACAGGCAGTGCCTATTGTCTTTCAATGGCAGATCGAACTTTCAATAACAATAATATTGTGTTGCGTTTGTCATGTTGATATTTCGACGTATTATCTGTTTAGGAGTCTATGGAATTTTATGCATAATTATTGTAATGATTTGACATGATAAGTCATGAGAAAATACTACGCAGTTCTGTTCAATAAGTCATTAATTTCAATAAGCCAAACATGAAATAATATTGCTAAAGATTCCAGAAATCTCAAAAGCGCTCTACTGTAAAAATATACCTGTAGGCCTACGCCTATTCGCTAACTTTTTTTGACAGTTGAAAGTGATGATCACCAAACTATTTACTTATCCATTACTGTTTTAACAGGACAAGTGTCTCAATAGCGTAATAGTAAAGTAGTAATGGATCAGTAAATAGTTCAGTGATTATCACTCTCAAGTGTCAAAAAAAGTTAGCGAACAGTCCTACTGGAAGGATAGGCAGAGGTGAATTAACACCCATGCTTAGCCAATCATATTAGGTCCTATGTAATAAGCAGTGAGGCTATTGCCATCTATCGGGCAGGTAAATCGCAGTCTATTTCTAGGTGGAATAATAAGAATACTCACCCTCGTTGCCTGTCATCTCGTCATTCACATTGGCGTTATTTCACATGCAATGCGCCCACCTCTTCTTCTTCTTCCTCATTCTATCCATCCCTCAACACTCCCGTTATCACTCTTCTGGTAACTTGCAATATGCAACAGTAAAGTGTACGTATATCCGTTATGGATATAATTTCGTTTCTTACCACCAGCAAAATAGTAAAGAACACAGTATTCGCAAATGTCACGCATTTCTCCCGCAGAGCTTGGCAGAGCTTACTTTTTTGCACTTGCTACTATCTATATATATTGCTTTCATATACAATCCGTACAAATTTTGCAATAAAGCATTCTATTCTATTCTACCAAGCGAAACGATTCCCTTCAACCGTATCTGCCAATCGTTGCTGCACGCGAATCAAAAATATTCTCAGAATGCCATTCCCAATCTGCTGTATCCCGCAACAACGCGTGGGCGAGTAAATAATGGTGCTGCTACACGTTGCAAGCCACTTGCGCATGTTGAAGCATTTGCGCGGGTTATAATATGTACAGAGAGGAATTAAATAATTACAGTGAGGAGACTCGAGGATATACCTGCACAAGTAACATGCGAAAGTAGCCTGCGCGTCACATCGCGCGGGCTACTTGCGCAGACATGCTGACAGCTGAACCGAACAAAACCCATACATAAAGTACTCGCGCGGGCAGAATGCACGTGTAGCTTGACCAAGTAACTTGCGCAAGTAGCCCGTGCCTTTGTTTATGCACTGCGGGGACCTAGCCAAGGGGCTTGTCTATTCGAACGTATAAAAAACGAAAGTATGAAACTGACGTATTTTTTTCTCTGTAATAAGTACGTCAGGTTTATACATTTTGTATTCTATGCTTTCGATAGGTTGGCCACTTGGCTACGGGCGTTGGTAGCTCGCGCCTTTCCTAGAGTGCGGCCCAGATGGGTCAAAATTGGAACTAAAATTCCGTCTGCTATTTTGTTCGTCTAGGAGTGTCAATGTGAGCGAGCAGCGCCACCCATCGCGCGCAGAATTATCTGAGGGTTTACTTTTTGGGTTACTCTTTAAATTAATTGGAATCGGTTTTGTGTTGCCATCTCTCTCAAACGTTGCTATCATACCTAATGAGTGAGAGTGACTGGTAGACTGAGACGATTGTAATCGGCTTGCAGAGTTAGGTCGCTGGACCGCACTCTACTTGCACCGTGTAAGAGCACCTTAAGATAAAAAAAAACAATAAGTTTCACTCAACCCAGCTGCTAACGACTTTGCGTGAATTTCGGCAGAGTACAATGTTTTCTTTAGCCTACTTTCTGAACACATCAAAATCACATTAGTGTCCGGGGCATTATTATGAGATTATTGCTCGCCATTGTTCTGAGAGACTGCGCGTTTAAAGGTAAACGTGGGGAGAATGGGCCACAGTTCACCAGGCTGGCCCATTGCAGATTAGTGGGGTTAAACGACTGCTGGCCCAGTGCTGATTTAATTTAGTGGGTTTAAACGACTGCCAACCAACCCGCACTGGGCCAACGTGGTGGGTTATGGCCCATTCTCCCTATATTCTTCCATCTATAGGGAAGGCCCGTGCCCCAGCAGTAGGGACATTAAAAAGGGCTGGTGATGATGATGATGATGAAACGACTGAACGACTGCCGTGTGGCGACGGCAGAGCAGAATGCATTTGTCACCACCACCATCGGGTATCGTCCCACGGGTATCGTAAATCGGTAAAAACTTACTTTATATTCTGTTGTATGGCTATTTATCTGGTACATGTATAATTTACAATCTACCTGCAATGTCATGACTCGTTGACAATGGTGGGTTTCTCTACAGCCTACTTGCGTGCCGTTCTGCGAGCGGAGCGTTGGGCCCTGATGCGTTTAGTACCATCTTGGTATTGAACGCGTCAGGGTCGGCGCTTCGTTGCGGATCGGGGCGGGTTTTGGAAACCTATCATTACAGACTGAGGCATGCTGCGCACTCCACCACATTTTTTCTTGGACACACGGGTTTTCGGTATCTAGCGTCTTGACGATTCATAAGTGTATTGTAATCACACCAGGGGACCTACCGCCTAACTCGATTGCTAAAGCAAAAGCTATAGTTTACGTCACGCTGTAATTTCGCACCAAATGTACCTAAACTATCGGCGAAAACTTCGAACGAATTATCACCGAATGACTTGGTATGAATTTGGAAGACCGTACCACCTAAACATTCAAGATGGTTGCTAGCTAAATTGATAGCCGTAAGCAATGCATTGCTTTAAAGCTATCATCAGCAATCGAGTTAGGCGGTAGGCCCCCTGGTATGAATAAATGAATTTTGACTTTGACTTTATTAAATTTTAATAGTTTAGATTTAAGTTTGAAGTTTATATATAATACGTTCCAAGCTGGTGTATTTAGTGCATGATGTATTTACCTATAAGTGTTTGTTGCACTATATTAATTATAATTTGTAGTATTAACATAGTTAACATGTAAGAGTATACACAATGTTAATAAATCTAAATTAATAAATAAAATTAAAAAAATATATAACATTACATTTAAACAAAGAGGCATTCGTTCTTTATTGACTATTCCGCCATTTCCATTTAACATCCGGGGACCAACAGCTCAACGTGCCTTCCGAAATTCATTATAATTATATTTTCCTTGTAATATTTTTATATTAAAATGATCAAATACAAATCCAATTATATTTCGCAGCTTCATTCTTAGCGATTTAAGCTTACATGTTGTAGTGGCGCCCCCAAGCGTCACCCTTGCACGGATTTTTAAAGATATTTTTATTTTTTACTATGGCAATATTAAAAAAGATAAATAAACGTTTCTACTCGACCAGTCCGGCCGTTACGCTTCCTCATTACGTGTTTCCGTGCCGAACCCTTCGCACGTCAACGGAGCTCACCTACCTACAAATATTTTTTTTAAAAAAATAACGGCTTTCAACATGGGGACTATAGAAAATAACGAGGAAAGAATATACAAGAAGATACGAAATCTAGAAGCTTATTCGTCTACCTACTTATAAATGAAATTTTAAAGAATAACGACTTTCAGCATGGGGAAGTATAGAAAATAACGAAGAAAGAATATACAAGAAGATAAGAAAACTAGAAGCTTCTTCGTCTGACGAGGAATTAAACAGCATAATAATATATTTCGTGATGCGAACAACTAATATCGGGGTTGTATCTGTCACAAACATACAGAATGCGCAATTGCCAATAATCAGGGCTCTTGTCGTTCTTATTAAAAGATGTGCTACTTATGCCAAGGATATTTCGTGATGCGAACAACTAAAATCGGGGTTGTATCCGTCACAAACATACAGAATGCGCAATTGCCAATAATCAGGGCTCTTGTCGTTCTTATTAAAAGATGTGCTACTTATGCCAAGGATATTTCGTGATGCGAACAACTAAAATCGGGGTTGTATCTGTCACATACATACAGAATGCGCAATTGCCAATAATCAGGGCTCTTGTCGTTCTTATTAAAAGATATGCTACTTATGCCAAGGATATTTCGTGATGCGAACAACTAAAATCGGGGTTGTATCCGTCACATACATACAGAATGCGCAATTGCCAATAATCAGGGCTCTTGTCGTTCTTATTAAAATAAGATGTGAATAGCTACATATACCAAGGCTATATATCCTTATTAACATATTCTCAAGAACCAATGTTCTTATAGCTCCATGCCGGAGCTCAGCACACAGTCCCTTGCCAAGCGAGGTTGACGAATGTAAGTACATCTCATGATGTGTACACGCTCCCGGGACCATCGGCCGTCACTGCCGACACCTCCGTCGCGGCTCGAGGCAACTTCCGAGTCTGTAGAAGTTCTCACAAGGATGAGACCCTTCAGATCCTCGGCGACACACCCGATCCGGAGACAAGTTGAGCTGCTTCAGTTCAGCAGGATATAGCTGCAAGGTCGCACAAGGTCTTAAAAAAGGGAGATCCCTTTTCAAAATTCCTGAGCAAGACTCAAAAGGTTTTTTCTTCAAGTATTTAAGTTATAAATATTTAAGGTAAGGAAAACATATTAATAAATCTGATTCCATCAACTTGTGATTTTTTTTTATTCCTTCTATATTGAACCCCGAAGACAAAGCAGCTTTGTCAGTTATTTATATAAAAAAAAAACCGGGGAACTTCAAGACCATATATCAAAAGAAGCCGGATACGGGGCGACCAGCACCAGGCCCGCGAGAGCAGTGGGCGCACCTGCGAGGGCGCGATATATCAGCACCAGCAGGTACCGCCGCCGCCGCAGGCCTACCCGCAGCCGCCTCCGCAGGCGCCGTTATAAGAGGTACTTAACTTATTGTGTTGGTCGATTACGCTACTTCTGTCACGAGTGAACAAGAATGATTTCCTAGGCACATATTATCTAAAAACACATAACGAACATACATAATACGAAATTGCTATTCAAAGGATTTTGCTGCTTTAAAAATTTATAAGTCAAGACTGTTTAATGGCATAAATCAATTGATTTAAAAGATGTTTATTTTTTAGTAAACATAAAAGAGTCTGATCGATCCACCTTTGCTTTAAAAATTGTGGTTGCATTTATAAATTGTTATGTCTACACTTTGGTTTATGTACGGCGGCGCCGTAAGTTTTTAGAAAATACCTTCATTTTAATATTGTGACTGCATTTACGAATTTTAATTTCTAACCTTCGGTTTATATCGTCGTATGTTTTTTAGACGTGGGTGGCTAGTTCACCTCTGCCTGCCCCTTCGGGGATGTAGGCGGGATTTATATATGTATGTATATTTTTTGGAAAGTGGTTTATACCTGTCGGGGAATGCCCTAGAACAAAAAACATACTATATGTATATAATTTATATTGATTCGATGACATCATCTGTTTTGGCCAAAATTATCATGAATGCCAAAATAACCTCAATATTATCGCTAAACTTGCGATCTGTAGGATTTATCCTAAACAAAGAAGGAAAAAGCTATCTTTTGACTAGTAAGGATGATACATTTTTGGGTTCAACAAAGATGATATCAGAACTAACGTTATAGAAAAGAGAAATAAAATTAAACACTATTTACAACAAACGGCTTGGTTGGCCGAGTATAAAGGCATCTGCCCGGAATGCCGAGAACGCGGGTTCGATTCCCGCATCAAAACTATGGTTTTTCGAATTTTCTCTAACCACAAATTTCTTTAGCCAATTTACAACATTTTATTAGTAACAGTTAATGAATTTACACTATTTTACAAGTTTAATTAGACTACTTATATTACTTTAACTAGCAATACAGTATTCTTGGCTATACACCATAAATATTGAATATTTTAAATATATAATTACATAATCACAGCTAGAATCAGACCACTGCTTGACCATTCAATAATACCCCCACTTAAATTAAGTGTCTAGGGAGATATGGTAGCGGTGCCGGGTGTAGACATTAATGGAATAGTTACTTTATCTTATATAAATACCAAGACAACTATAACGCGAATGCTTTATCGTGTATGAAATTTTCGGACACCGAATGGAAGCTTAGTGATTACGCCTTTAATGAAATAATAAGCTAGCTTGGCAATTTTAATATACGTAGATCTTTTTGCAAGTCGGTCGGTCCAATGCAAATGAGCTATTTACGTACTTGGCAGAGTGACCTCAACGCATGGAATACTGATGCTTTTACTGATATACTGATATATATTTCTAGTGATATTTATTTTTACGCGTCCGCGCTTTACATACTAATTCATTTAAAAAAAAAAAATGAAAGATTGTGATTGATAAACCTGAAGGGGTTGTAGTTGTTCCCTACTGGCTAACGCTACCGGGGTTTTCATTATTTAAATTATTAGATTCCTCTCGCTGTATCAGGTTAAGTTGTTTTTCTTAGTCTTTAGACCTAAAGACCAAGACGGCCGCCTTGGTCGATGGCTAAGATTGCTGGGTATTGGCCAAGAGGTTCCGGGTTCGAATCCTGGTAGGGGCAAACTTTGTGATGACCACAAATGTTTGTTTTCGAGTCATGGTTGTGTATTTTTTTATGTAGTATATTTTCAACATTTATATACATAATTATATTAAAAATATGTCCGTCATCTAGTATTCATAACACAAGTGCTTAGGCTTACTTTGGGCTAGATGCTAGGTGTGAGTGTAAAAAAAAAAAAAAAAAAAAAAAAAGTACATACAAATAATACAACAAGCAAGCTGAAATGTTGGGTAACATTTTGTAAGGATAATTATAACTAGTACCACACAGGCTCGGTACCAAGATTGATCGAATTTTTCACAGAAATGTTTTTCAGAGGGGCTAAGTACGGTACCTCAAACTCCTACAAATCGGCACTTACCTTATTATTTAATAAGGCATTATAATAATTAAGGAATTTAAAAAAATATATAGAATAATAATAAAAGGAATAAAAATATATGAAAGGAGTTTATAGATTGAGACCAAATACTATATCAGCTGGCACCCAACCTAATATTGCCTTACATTTCAAACCAGTGGCCAAATGAAGATCTCAATATAGAAACTAAAAAGACAGCAACCTGTGTAGATCTCGCCACCGCACATCGGGTCCAAACATTAACATTAATAAAACCAAAAGTAATTTACAGAACCTTAATGAAATAGTTATATTATACCAGAATAGTTATATTATACGTAAAGACCAAATTAATATCAACCCGTTATCAAAATTCTCTAATATAAAGTAGTACTTAGTTGTTCCCTCGCCACGGGTATCATAGATTTTTGAATAGAACAATTTTGCCGCGTGGTTCAGAAGTTCAATTATTTATTACTTTCTGTAATGTATGAGTACTGGGAGTAAATAAATACACACCCTTGCGATACTGTGGTTTATTCGGGACTGGCCCAAGAACGAATACATCTACCTTAAATAACAATTATTAATGAAGACATGTATACCCTCATTACATCCCTCCCCGCTAATTTCATAACTTTTATTAATTTACAACAAACAATATCTCTAACTATTAACTAAATATATATAATTACTATACCTTACACTACTACTACCTTACACTTAATATTATTTATTAACCTTAGCTAATCTACATTTCCTAATTAGGCGGGGTTGGCGCGGTACAGGGGTGGTGGGCAGGGCTTCCTCGTCAGAGGGGCGCGCGTCTTGCTTAGGAGAAGCCCTGGAGTCGAATTCTAAGGGTTCCTGCCCTTGAGGTGATCCATCTGCCCCCGTCTGCTCCGACTGAACCCCTTCCTCCAATGATGCATCCAAGCTGGATGGTTGTGATACATGCGATTTCCTGTTATTTGTGGGGATTACAAGAGAACTCCTAGACCTGCGCTGAAGTTGATCGACGTGCTTATGAATCTGTCTCCCATTAGCGTCACGAACTTGATAATCATTAGTACCTGTTTTATCCATCACTGTTCCCGGTAACCACTTCTCCCCCTTTAGATACTGACGATACCAAACGTCATCCCCAACTTCCACGAACCTATCCACCCCTCCCGCGGCGCTAACTTGTTTTTGTTGTGCGTTTAAAATGTTTTTACACCTATCCGGCTTCAACAAATCTAACCGTGTACGCAACCGTCTGCCCGTAAGTAGCACCGAAGGGCTCTCACCGGTGGAGCAATGTTCCGTGTTACGATAGTATAACAAGAAATTATATAAGGCGAAGTCTATATTGCTCCTTTCCGAAACTGCCTTCTTAATTACCTTTTTTAAAGTTTTTACTGCATTTTCTGCCGCCCCATTCGATGCCGGGTGGTATGGTGCCGTAAATATATGATAAATTCCATCCCGTTCAATAAAATTTGCGAATTCACTACTAGTAAACGGAGGCCCGTTATCCGTCACTATCTGCCTCGGTATTCCCCACCTACTCCAAAGCTCACTCAACTTCAAAATGGTTGAGCTCGCTGCCGTACTGGGCACTTTGAATACCTCTAACCACTTGGACATAGCGTCTACCACCACTAAGTAGATTTTTCCTTCTATTGGGCCCATAAAGTCCAAGTGTAATCTGGACCAGGGAAGGCTTGGACCCGGCCAAGGCCGTGGCGGCGCCCGCGCCGGTGCGTCCGCGTGTGCCGCGCACGCAGCGCAAGTGCGGCACACGCGCTCCACCGCTTCGTCGATGCCCGGCCACCAAACGTGGCTACGGGCTATTGCCTTAGACTTAATTATCCCCATGTGCGGTTCGTGAATCATTTTTAATACATATTCGCGACAACTATCCGGAACTACAATTTTGTGACCCCACATTATGCAGCCTAACTCTTCGTAAATTTCTAATTTCCTATTGAAATAAGGTTTTAACCCTTCAATTTCACAGACCTCTGGCCAACCGTCCCTTATATATGATAACACTCGGGATAAAAGTGGATCTCTTGATGTTAAATTTTTAATTTGTTTATAATCTAATAGTAACGCGTCTTGAGCAAAGTGCAAATATGTCTGCTCCGGAATAGTATTCTTCGGTTGTTCGTCCGATTTAATCGACAATCTTGATAAGCCGTCGGCGCAGTTATCATTCGTTCTTATATATTCTATATCATAGTTGTACGCAGATAATATTACGGCCCAACGCTGCATCCTACTAGCCGTCATGGTTGGTATTCCTATATTAGGACCTAATATCGAAACCAGAGGCTTGTGATCGGTACGGAGTGTGAACTTACGTCCGTAAAGATATTGATGGAACTTCCGTACGCAAAAGATTATTGCCAAAGCCTCGCGATGTATCTGTGAATAATTTTTTTCTGCCGTAGTAAGCGATCGCGACACGTAGGCGACCGGCCGCTCGCCGCTCGGCCCGCACTGAGTGAGCACTCCCCCCACACCTCGCGCGCTCGCGTCGCACGTCACTATCACGGGCTTACCGGGGTCATAGTGTGCTAGAACTTCACTACCTATGAGTGCTCGCTTAACTTGCCGAAACGAATACTCACACCGGGAATCCCATTCCCACGGTATTTCTTTACGTAATAACCTATGCAAGGGAGCTAACAATGAGCTGAGATTACTAATGAATCTAGCAAAGAAATTTACCATTCCTAAAAATGAGCGTAATTCGGTAACGTTATTCGGTGGTTTAATTTTTAAAATAGCTTCTATTTTTGAAGTGTCCGCCTTTACACCATCTTTTGAAATTATGTACCCTAAATATTTCACTTGGTCGACTAGGAAAACACATTTGCTCTTTTTTACCTTTAGATTGTTCTCCGCTAACCGCTTAAACACAGCCTCTAAGGCCCTCACGTGTTCTGACCTAGTGGAGCCCCCGATTATGACGTCATCCAAGAACCATTGTACGTGCGGTATACCTTGCAGCAAATTTGTCATAATTCGTTGAAATATGCCTACACTAGACGACAGGCCGTAGACTAACCTATTGTAACGGAATAAACCCCGATGCGTATTAATGACAGTGAACCGTTTTGACTCGTCCAATTCGATCTGGTTATAGGCCTGAGATAAATCAATTTTACTAAAAAATTTTGCGCCATTTAATCCGACAAGAACATCGTCAATCTTCGGAAGAGGGTACCGGTCGATCAACAAAACAGGGTTCAGAGTAGATTTGTAATCAGCACAAATTCGCAACGTACCATCAGCCTTATGCACCGGCACGAGAGGCGAGGCCCAGTCGGAGCAGTCGACGGGCTCGATGACGCCGGCGTGCA
>CAWVPI010000086.1:0-14725 GCA_963931975.1 Cataclysta lemnata
GTGCAAATAGTAATTAATCTGGTGATTAATTTTATACAACCCTTAGGGCCTGTTTCATAATCGACAAGTAAGTTCTGAGTAACTTACTTGGCTGTTCAACTGACTAATATTTTATATTACAACAGTTGATGTGTCAAGTAAGCTACTCCGAACTCACTTGTCGATTGTAAAACAGGCCCTTATTTTAATCTTGCGATGCTTTTATGTTCAACTGTGTTACCGGCTTCAAATTCGGGAGCGCTTTATTGTAACTTTTTTTTACATACACGTAAATTTCCCTTAATGTAAACTCGTTTATTTTTAACAGGCCCGCTGCACCAAAACCCGTGCCCCGAGTGCCGGCCGCGCGGCCGCTGGACAAACAGACGAAGGACCTCGCAAACAAACGCATCACAGCCAAAGCCGCACCCCCGAGAACAGTCACAACAACAACCAAGGTAAATATTTATTCATAATTTTTACTACAACACGTGCAATAATACAATATAGCTTAAAAAATACACTAACGCATTTTTGAGAACATTTATTAGATTTTCAGTCTTGAATTTACTTTCGACCTAATAGAAAATATTACCAAAATTGATATGACAATTAGTAAAAAAGTACTCAAGATAATAAATTTTTGGTCACCCATCCATGGTATGGCATTGGCGACTACTTAGTTTACGCAATAGCAAGCCGAGTGCGTTAAGCCACTGCGCTTTTAAGCTCCTCGAGGCATGTGTCCTAATTATTCAACAGCTTTATCCATATACTCCCTATTCACAACTTAATCCTCTTTTTTCATTCCTTTCAATGTCGAAGATTTTAAGTCGTGTAATGAATGCCCTGTTTCTGACTTAACCAACTATAAAGCTGCGTTTCCACAAAAGATGTGATAGGATGCTTTGCGAGGTATGTGTTGGTGAGGAGAACCAATAGAATCACTCCCATTATGCATGCCTAGGAAAATGGAGTGATTCCATTGGTTCTCAAACACATCCCTCGCAACGCATCCTCTCATATCTTTGTGGAAACGCAGCCTATGGCAAGGTAGTAAAGTGGGGAATTCACTACACGGACATGTCCGCGGGCATGCCTGCAAACATGCCCGCCGGCCGGACCTCGCTTCCATTAGGTCTGTGCGATGATTGCCGTCGCAGTCAGTCTGGCCCATACAAACAAGGTGTGGCAGGCATGCCCGATGCCCGTCCAGCGAATTCCCCGCTAAGATGCGTGCGTGTCCGCAGGTGGTGGGCGTGAAGAAGCCGTCGGCCGCCAAGCCGGCGCCGGCGCCCTTGCAGAACGGGCTGGCCAACGGCGCGGACTCGCCCAGCAAGCCGCCGCCCAGCCCGCCCGCCGCCGACAACGCGCTGCTGCCCGACGTCATCGCGTAAACGCCGCGATTCCTATTATTTCCGCTTGAATTTTGTGATTTTCTATAAGTGTATGATAGTTTTAAAGTCGCACAACGCGACGAGTCGTTAGGTGCGGGAGGCTCCTCCCAATTTTATATTATAGAGTCGCTTTTATAGACTTGTATGTTGCCGGTTCGTTACGCGGCGCCGGGCCGCCCCGGCCGCCCTTAGATGGTTACTATCCATTAATCCTGATTATAAGTCTGTTTTAGAATTTTATATTACCAACGAACTATTGATTTACAATCTGGCTTCTAATTTATTTTCTTTGTATAACCGTATTATTTAATAAAATGTGAACGACTGAGATATTGTTTTATTTATTAAGGATTCGAAATTATTGCTTAGTCGAAATAATACGATACGTTAAAATAAATATTGTTTACTTAATTCGTATTAGCTTATTACTGTGTCTATGTAAACTTAAATATCATGGTGTTACAAAGAAATACTAAAAATATAGCATTTTATTCAAATAAACGATTATTACACCCTATTGTTCTTTTTTATTGGCTTCCCGCAATGGACCACTGGTCACGCTGCTTCCAAATGTGGAAAACGGAGATCTGTATCTCGCAGATTTTCCTGCATCCACTTTTCCGCCTGTTGCGTCATCTCTGCGTCGAAATGGTCTCGCCATCCGCCGGCCTTTCCTGAAAAACAACAAATAATTTTAAAAATGCAGTTTTTCGCATTTTTTACAGCTTGTGACACTTGTTAGAGTACAATTGTTTAACTTTCGCATCGTTACCTTTTCTGATAAAAGATTCTTCTCCCCGAACAGAGATTCTGAGCTCCTTCATGACGTCATAGTTGACAGACTTGTTGTTTTTGAAGTTTTCTATGCTCAAGTGATCGCATAACTTGGCCACTTGCACGTCAGTGTATTCTTTGCCAAGGAACTTGGAAACACGCCGCACGGCCGTTGGTAAATCCTGTTTAATAATAATGATTAATTTCAATTCACAAAGGTATAAACATTTTGGCATGTGTTCTGAGTAATTACATTTGCCTTCCCTATGGATGGACGAATATAGGGAGAAGGCCACCACGCTGGCCCAGTGCGGTTTGGTGGGTATTAACTATTTTGTGTCGCCTATCCAACGACCGGCTTTACCGAACATAGCTTAGTTTACGCAACCGTAGATGCGATAAGCTACTGCCCTATCGAATTGTATGTACAGTTATTTGGTAAACAAATTAATTATTCATCTTACTTTTGCTAGTTCCTCATAAAACAAGAACAGCATGTTCGGATGATGCCTCATCTGCCAAGCTTCCTTCAGGTGATCAAAATAAGGTGTCCAGTGATCTGTAATTGATTAGTCTGTAATCTGTATACATTTTAGGCAAGTACTTAGGAAAGATCATAGCTAGTGGAATATCAAATATTCGAATAAGTAGGTAGATTGTCATAGCCTATTAAAAATACGCCCAACGGCAAAAATATACCTACTGCCTGCATTTCCCTGTCTAGATATACGCGCAAGTGAGACGCGTTTTACCTAATCATTGAATTTGATTGGTGATACGAAGATTGTTATGAACAATTCCCGGTTCTAATTAACGAATTGATAATCACTAACATCGCATTTTGTTAGCAACTGAAACTGTAAAATCGTAAAAGCAACAATTTCAATCGATACTTGTTACCAACAAAGTTACTCAATCAGTTTACAGCTAAAGATTATAATAAAATAATTGTGAAGGTATTAATTTAACTTTAACTTACGCAATCCTTTGACAAAGAAGTTCCAAAAAGTTTTGAGATCTCCATTATAGCCCTGAGTTCTCATGAGTCTGTTTAAATGGTAGAAAGATACCACCACATCTCTGGGATCCCGCGCCACGTATACCACTTTGGCTGTGCCTAGCAAAGTTGGTGGAAGTAATGACATCGGAAGATGTGTTTTGATGAACCGTGGGGAAGGTAGGTCTTGTAGCTGTTCGGTGGCCGGCTGGGTGACCATCTCCAGAAGTCTCAATCGCGCCTCGCTGTCGCTATTTTCTGATCTAAACACTTGTTTCATGGCCGGGTGAACACAAATCGAAAACCTGCAAAAGAAATCTATTACATCTCGATAGTAGTAATAATAATAATAATAAAACTTTTAAACAAGGTTTCTTCTTTCTAATTAAGGTGAATTGGGTTTTGAAACGTATTTTACTTGCCTTAAGCAAGGTGCATCCGAAAGTCATGCGTGGCAAGTGAAAAGGTGCCTAATTTGAGATACTGTGCTGTGGCCCACAACACATTTTTATAGGGATCAAATACATAACAGAAAAGTTTAAAGTGAACCGTTTGGATTGGTAAGGACATGAAATGATGAAGAGGAAGAGCGTAGAAGAGAAATGATGGAAATGACAGCTAAGTTTGAATATTATGTAAGTACTTACTCAAGAAATGGATATCTTTCTGTTAGGGGTATTTCGTTGGATTTTTCATAATCTAAATCATTCGCCACCATCCAAACTAATTCTTGTGTCCATGTAGTGCCTAAAAAATATCACGTGTTAATAAATAATCTTTTTCATGTTGCCGTGTCTTCTTCCTGCCGTGTTCCCAGTTTATCTGGGGTCGGCGTAGTATGTTTCCTCTTCCATCCATATAGGTTAAACTACATCAAGGCATCCACTCCCTTTTGATTTGAATATCATCAATCATACCGGACAGGTGTTAGTGGCGAATGAATGTATAGAGCAGTGATGGAAAGGACCATGTTGAAAGACCTATGACCACGAAATATCATATTTTCTTTGTCGCCTTTGTGCTTTACTACCAACAAGGTAAGGTTGACAATCGATTGAAGAAATTCAGAATACGTGCCGTTGACCGTACACAGTTCATTAGCCTAAATAAAAACGTTGCTGTCATTCTTTATTAATTCATCACTATCTGATATCAAAGGTCAGAAATGTTGATTAGGAAGTCTACAATTAATACAACCACGTCGTGTCATAAAATTTATATTTCTTCTTACTGCAGCCGATGCGACGCTCACAAACAATAAAAGGGATTAACGTTAAAGAATTGCAAGTGACGTACCTACTCGAAATCCTGTAAAATAAAACCTGTATACCTACATACATAAATCGCGCCCGTTTTCAGAGGCCTGCTAGGCAGAGGCACAGTAGAACACCTCTTTCTCTGGTCTGTGGGAGGTGTATTAACACCCAAACGCCAGCTTATCTCAGGGCCCATGGGTCCTTTATTTCACAAGAAACAAAGCTAATTTATAAAATTGATCTTTTCTTACCTGACCTTGGATATGTGACGACAAAAATATCACTGGGTCTGACTTCCATATTGTACATGTTGGCTGCTTCTTGCCTATATTTGTTTGGAAAAAAGTACCCTTTGGGTCCAACTCTCACGAAGCCAGTTAGTTCACCTGTAAAACAAAAGTTAAGTAAGTCACTGGTAGGACTATTGAAGATTCGGCACTGAAGTATATTTTTAAATTTCAGACCTCGAATCATTGAGTTATAAAGTAAACAGTAGTTCAATGCCTCGAATACATTTTAGCAGTTATGATAAATTAGAAAATAGTCACAGTGACCCACCACATTGGACAAAATGGCAACAACAAACAAAATAATTGTTTTTCATTAAAATTGTTTGAGTGCCGACTCAAACAATTTTAATGAAAAACAATTATTTTCGTTATTTTTCTAAATTCAATATTAAATGAAACATTTACTTCAAGCGAAAGTAATAATTTTATGAACACCTTGTAACTCTACGTAAATTTGCTATCGTCATTAACATCCTTACTACCTTATATAGGGAGAATGGGTCATAACCCACCACACTGGCCCACCGCAGGTTGTTGGGTATATGAACTTCGAAGCACGGAGGAACTCGAGAAAATAATATTTTTGGTCACCAATCCAATGACCGGCCTTAGCGAATATTGCTTAAGTTTACATAACCACAGGCTCACATAATAATATATTAAATAGTCATCATATTATATCATATCTTTGTTAACAGATAATAGGTACTTAGTGTTGACGCATACCAGGAATGCAGTAATTTGTAACTAAGTGCTTACGCTCTACGATAATATGCATTAATGTAATTGCAATAAGGATTAACCTGCACTTGACAGATAAATTAATGTAATAAATATTTAACGTGCGCAATAGATAGCAATAGGCCGGCTCCCAATTATTGAGACTACAGTGGACCCCCGGTAATCCAGCCCCTGGCTAATCCGGCACCCCCTGTAATTCGACATCATGACTATTAAGTACAGTCAACGGTACAGTCAAAACGTCAAATTTCTTCAACCGATTGTCAACCTTAACTTGCTAATAATAGAGCACAAAATCGATTGAGAAATTTTGCCATTTTGTGGTAGTCTGACGTGCTGTTGACTGAACCTACATATTATTTTTTTTTGTATACAATTATTTTCAAATGTAAGGTTATTGTTTTTTTGTATTGTTTCATAGCATTAATTACGTTAATTTTATGATAAAACTTAAGATTTCTGTGTTGTTCAATTTATTAAATTTGCCATACGCAATACAAGCATGAGTGTAATATGAAAAATCTTATTTTTGGATCTGAAATTTGCCAGATTACGAGGTACTCGTTTGTAAAAATTTCCGGACCATAGGGGGTCCTGGCAGTACTCTTTAATCCGACAATTTTAATAATCCGACACTGCCCTGCAAAACGTTTGTCGGAGTACCGGGGGTCCACTGTATAGGATAGGCGAAATGTGGCTTTCGGGGATAACCAGGCGTGAATTTTAAAATAATTACATTATACATATTATGTAATTACTTATAATGTTACTAATATCAGTCTGATATTTAAACATTTGTAGGTAAGAATTTTTATCAATTATAAGCATCAAAAAACCGGCCCTAAGAGGCTTTGAATCCTGATAGATGGAACTGTTTGTAATGGTTTTGTAATGTTATCAAATAGGACATCACAACACGTACTTATCAAAAAGTATTTTTGTAAGTAATCACAATACTAATTAATAAGCATTTTTTTATAATCTTACAGAATCTCACTACCTACTAGCGTAAATCCTCATTGTATTAACTTACAAATAGTAATCGGATTATCTTTCCTAACGTGTCATAGTTTGCATCGCCTGGAAACTCCTTATATAAGTAACATTTTTAACAAATTGTATGTAATTAAGTAATTAGTAGTCTACATTTATATAGGAGGATTAGTTTTCTCCGTCTACGATTGTGTACAGTCGCCGTTAGGCCAAACTGTGCAAAACTTTAGAATCGATAGCCAACCTTAACTTGTTACAAAGCACAATTTGATATATTTTTTAAAATATTTAATAAGTTGAACGTTGACAAAGGCTAGATCATCATTATCATCATCACGAGCCCTTTAATGTCCCCACTGCTGGGGCACGGGCCTTTACTATGGATGGAAGAATATAGGGGAGATTGGGCCATAACCCATAACGCTGGCTCGGTGCGGGTTGCAGCCGGGATCAACGTGCCTTCCGAAGCACGGAGGAACTCGAGATTTTTACTTTTTATTATTATCCATTGTGAGTTTGTAGCACCAAAAATTAAAACGATACTGATAAAGTTAACGCTAATTGTTTATACGAATTATTTAAGTACCTACAAACGTTCTAGAAGGTCATGTGAAAGCGCAGTGAAATGAGAATGACATTAACACCAAATTTAGAGAAAACGCGATAGCAGCTACGGAGGCACCTAGTCAAAAGGAAACACAATATATAAAGTTATGTTTTACTTTATTATTGTTTACATAGGTGTGTACGATAAGTACTATCTATATATTACTACAGATATATTGATATATCTGTAACTATCTAAGTAAACCAGGTTTCAATATTAGATTTCCTAAAAACTCTTTATTTTGTATACGGAAAAGATGAGTAATAATTGATTCTAATAGCGGTCATTCAACTTAATTGACTATCTTATGACGTTACAAAAACGTTTAACGTAGGTATCAAAAATACCTACTTTAATTTGTTTTAAAGTGGCAAAATCTATTTAGAAATTGTGACAGTTTGTTTTTTGTACACATGAGAACAAAGAGTGGTTCTTGCTCTACATAATGTGTTGTTATGGATTGATATAATATTTTTTTTCGTATAATAATATTTACTGTATTGTTATTTCAGGTATATATTTTATTATTATTACTTACATTATTTAGATTGACGTAGATAACATTTTTTATTTTAAGTTATTAATTCATCAATAAAGGGAGAATGGGCGATAACCCACCACGCTGGCCGAGGGCGGATTGGTGGGTAATAACCATTGAGTTATAAGGTAAAATAGTAGTTCAATGGTAATAAAAGCTTACTTAACGTGTCTTCCGAAGCACGGAGGAACTCAAGATAGTATATTTTTGGTCAGCCATCCAATGATCGGGGTAACAGAATATTACTTAGTTTTCGCAATCGCAGTTCGAGCGCGCTAAGCCACTGCGCTATCGACGTCCTCATGTGCCGCTGGTTTCATTGTAATTGTTGTGTATTATTTAATTTAAATTTAAATATATCAGATTATATCAGTCAATCAAATAAATGAATTTTGGGATAATTTTAACTCACCCTTAAAATATTTCATGAGCGGCTCCGCCTCCTCCTGGGGCACATCCTTTATGTCCATAGGAAAGTTATTGTTTTGGAAAGTTTCCATTTTTTAAATAAAATGTTAGTGCTTATATTGTTTATTTACTTGATACAGCACGAACGCTAGTGAAAGTGCGAGCGACCGAGTAACGGGCAAGCGACCAACTGCGTTGGATACAAGGCGTTAACACAGTTCGCGTGTTGTTGACTCCTCCGGTGCCCTACATCTTAATATGTTGGTAAACAAGGATCAGAGGAGCTCGCTAGCGCGGTGGCATATCGTGTTTGGCCTGCGGTTGCGTAAATTAAGCAATGTCGCTAAGGCCGGTCATTGGATGGGTGACCAAAAATTTATTATCTCGAGTTCCTCCTTGCTTCGGAAGGCACGTTAAGCCGTTGCTCCCGGATGAATCTGCAGTCTTTAATACCCACTAACCCGCACTGGGCCAGCGTGGTGGTTTATGGCCCAATCTACCTATTCTCCAATCCAATTCAAAATTTTTAATGATAATTTTTTTTCAAAGTATTTTGATCAGCAACTGCTTTTATGACGCTAATAAATGTCCCTTTTGTATATACGTAAAGTCCTCATTATTTTGATGAGTTTTTCATTTTAATCACGTATCTTAAATGTTAGATTTTCCTTAAGCAGAGAAATGTGTTTTCGGAAAGCTTAATTAGATATTAAACAGCCTATGTAATAATTATGTAACTTGCCGGAAGATAAATTTCCTCCCAGCGGTTCTCCGAGTCAGTTGCACACTTTTCTTTCACCAAATCCTAAGAAAAAGTTACATAAATACATAACTCACGCCTATATCCCCGAAGGGGTAGGCAGAGGTGAACTAGCACCCACGTTTCGCAAATTATGTTAAGTCCCATGTAATAATAGGTGGCGAGCCTATTGCCATTTATCGGGCACAAAAAGTCGCAGTACGTTGCTAGGTAGTAACGCTGCTGCCCATTCCTCATCACTGATTTATCCTTACTCGCCATGTACGACCCCCATCGAGATTTGGGGTGGTGACAACGTATAATCAATTCTACTCTACCGTCACCACACGCCATAAGAAAAAGTCTAACTAAGTAGATTGTCCAAAATTATTTTAATAAATGTAGGTAAACCTATTATATTTAGTTTTCTAAGCTTACATACGTTCAACAGCGCAAAATTTTCAAATATCACCCTTTCGGGAAAAAACAACACAGATATATGAAAATCATTAGTCTATTTGTATAGGATTGTTTCTAAGTAAATTCATCATATAGTTTCCTTGAGCTCAAGCAATTAAATCCGTTTGTTTGCGTGTTGCGTAATGTAACTGCATTGAAACATCGACCCTGTTCAGTCAATTGGCGCGGAGAAACGCGTCCTTCTGGACTCCAACGAATTATTTTATACACAGTAGCAGTTGATTTGGTAATTGTTATACTGGCCTGTTTCACAATCGACAAGTGAGTTCGAAGTAGCTTACTTTGCAGTTCAATTGACATATATTTCATATTACGACTGTCAAATGATCTGCGAAGTAATCTACTTAGAACTTACTTGTCGATTGTGTACCAGGCCCCAAGTAAATCTCAGTATAATGTTAGGTAGTACAATAGGAACGCTGCTACCCATTCCTCGTAACTGTTTTTAGTTTAACCCGCAGGCTAGTTTAGTGTTACGCTGACTAGCTGACCATCTGCGCGTTGATTGGCATCCATTGCCGGCCATTCAGTGGACTCTACAGATACACCGCCATATAAAATCAGTAATGAATGATGATCAGCGTGCTGGCGGTCGGTTCGTTAGTGTAACACTAAAACCAGCCTTACTTTGTACGACACCCGCGCGAGAGATCGGGGTGGTGACAATTGTATACTGATCTCACACAGTTCTTGTTACACATTGTGTAAAATCTATATAGGACCAAATAACTTATCGCCAGTTATTTGGTCCTATATAGAGAGAATCGTAGGTCTGTCTATGTCTATGCAATGCCTGGATTTCCCTTTTTCAGGACTTACCATCTGCAATCAGACAAGTGGCTGCTTTCCTCGATAAAACGCTTACAGAGGATCAAATCTCCTGTCTTTCCAACCACCTGAGTTTCAACAATTTCAAAACTAAGAAGTCGGTCAATTTTGAAGTATTTAGAGATGCCGGCATACTTGCAGATAATCAGTCGTTTATTAGAAAAGGTATACATGTGCTTTTTTTTAATGTTTAAAAAACAATTCAGCATTCGTTTTTAATAAAAATAATTTTATCTGCTTACATTTTCCATTCAATGTTATTTGAAAATGTATGCATTTATACCACAGCACGTTTTGATTGATTTTAGTAATATGTTATATATTATGTACTTTATCAACATATATCCGTGTGATAGAGCAGAGTACAATTTTCACTACTGTCAGTAGCGCCTGCGCGTGTCTTTTATCGCAACTGAGGATACACGACGGTAGCAAACACAGACAATACTCTTACTCGTATACATTGAGTGACTGGTGTCACTGCTGTGGAGACAGGTTATGCGGGTGTTCGACACAAGTATCGTGAATGTCGTAATTAAGCGAAAATTGATGACTTTGTCTAGATGATAGGTGTAAGTGTAAAAAAAATTATACAAAAATATACTTTAGTGCAGTAAAGTATTTACTTATGTGTTCAGGCAAGGCGGGCGGATGGCGCGAGGTGTTCGATGAGGAAATGACGGAGCGCACAGCTCGCTGGATGGAGGAGCACATGCGGGGAACGGACCTGCGGTTCCCAACACTGTGACCATAATGTAGGACAAAGGTGCAATAAACATGGTTCATTAAAAGATCACGGGTTTTATTATAGAAAACCGTATGTAGGCCGCAGAATATAGATATAGAGGCTCAGCGTAGATTACATATATACATACATAAATCACGCCTATATCCCCGAAAGGGTAGGCAGAGGTGAACTAGCACCCGGGTTTCGGCAATTTAAATGTTAGGTCCCATGTAATAGGTGGCGAGCCTATTGCCGTTTATCGGGCACAAAAGTCGGAGTAGTTACATTGCTAGGTGGTATAAGAGGAACGCTGCTGCCCATTCCTCATCAATTATCTATCTTTAGTCGCCTTGTTCGGCACCCACGGGAGAGATTTGGGGTGGTGACAATTGTATTCTACTCTGCCATCACCACACGGCTACGTTGATTATTATTTAGATAATAACACCTGTTAAATTAAGGAGCTGAATGGGGCACTGGGAATTGCCAGCTGTAGACCAAAATCAGGCACATGAATGGTGGAGGGCAAACCACCAACAACAACGTAGCCTAATATTGCCTATTGGTGTCAGGCAAGCGTAAAATCCAAGCCAAAACTTTGAGCAGTATGGATTGTAATGGTGTCACTGATCAACATCACCAGCTCTTTTTAATGTCCCCACGGCTCGGGCACCAGCCTTCCTTATGGATGGAAGAATATAGGGAGATTGGGCCACAACCCACCACGCTGACCCAGTGTGGGTTGGTGGGTATTATCGACTGCAGATGCAGCCGGGACCAACGACTTAACGTGCCTTCCGAAACACGAAGGAGCTCGAGAAAATACATTTTTAGTCACCCATCCAATGACCGATTTTGACGATACCAAACACAGACAATACTCGTATTCATTGAGTGACTGGTGTCGGTGTTGCTGCTGTGGAGACAGGTTATGCGGGTGTCCGACACAAATGTCATGAATTTCGTAATTTAGCGAAAATTATGACCAGACAAACATGATGACTTTTGTTTTGACGATCATTTCTTAATTTATGCAATCCCAGGCAAAGCGCGCTATGCCACTGCGCTTTAGTCCGAAAAGTTAGTACGCGACCTTCCTGCGGTATAAGACGGTGGCGGGGACGCGGAGGAGCAAGTTTTGCCTCCTCCCCGCATCACCCGGCCCCGCTAACATCTCTCATATCGCACTGCAGGAAGGTCGCGCACGAATTTGTCGGACTTATAGCGAGCTCCTCATGAAAATGTTGTCACTGATGAAACTGGCGTATTCGTATTACCACGGCTACGTTCCGTTAAACGATAAAAGCGCTATGACCACTCACAGTGCTCACAGCCGGCTAAAATTTAGCGCGATATCGACAGATATCGCGTTTAGTTTATTGGAACAGTAAATAGACGCGTTCACAATTCGAATCACAAACAAAACGTCACTCAAAACCTAAACTATTTACGTGTTTGAGCGGGTTTGGTATCTTTTTCTAAATTTTCCTTCTGTTGTGGACCATCGTGGGTTTTTTGGAAAATAAAATGGATCAGCAACTTCTTTTCACCCTTACTAATACAATTGACTCAGATTCTGATGATGATTTCATACAATATTTAAATAATAGTTAATAATAAAAGTTGCCATTTCTGTTAATCAAAATGTGATATAACTATAGCGTTTTCCTCAAACAAATTCTCGGTTGAAAGCACAATAGTTATTTGTTGTACGTGAGTGCAAAGTTGTTTTTTAACCGCGTGCTCAATTATGATGACCGAGCTAGCGAAGGATTCTAAAATTGAATCACGAGCGTAGCGAGTGATTCAAAAATTAGAATCCTGAGCGATAGCGAGGGAATCAAAAGAGCACAAGGTGAAAAATCTTTGCACTCGAGTGCAACACGTAACTTTTCATCCCCCCCAACGAGGAAATTTGAAAATACAAAAAAAAATACAATCACAACAGTTTCTGTTTTCACCCAGAAACTTCCACAACACCCTCCCATCAACCCAAACACACAAGCGCAAGAGAATAGAGTGTCAAGACAAGTGGAAACCGATGCAACGTGTCTATCAAACAAATGTCATTTGATTATGACTACTTTTACATTTGACGTGACGGTCGCCATGGAGTTTTCTCAGTAATACGTGGGCTACGTTCCGTTGAACGATAAAAGCGATTATAGCGCTCACAAATGTGGTCCGTAGAACCGTTAGCGCGTCTACGATAGTCTTTGATGACACATCCACCGCCGCCATCTTTGCGCTCACAACGCCCATGCTAATACATTGTACTCTTTGCATGCTACCGAGCATGGGCGCTGTGAGCGAACTGTCAAAATTGACAAATAGCATTACTTGTCATTTGATTTGTTGACGCTCGTGTTTACAAACAAACATTAGGGTAATTTATTTTTCACTTCTCATGCTCTGAAAGAGCATCACAAAATCGATTTTTGTGCTCTAGAGCATTAACGTATCTACTCATAAATGTGTCTCTATTAAGGCAAAGAAAGTGAGCAATGCAGCCAAACACAATAAGAAATTCAGAGATAGAATTTGTTATTGTATTATTTACTTAAATTTATTTGCCTAATGCGTTTTTAAGACATAATTTTAATTTAAGTAGGTACGGTAGGTTATTAAATTAACTTAAGAAAATTATTATTTCAAAATTAATTTAATACTTGGCTGTATAGGTCTGCAGCCCAAGCCTAATACCAATGGGAAAAACAATTTCCTTCAGTATTCAAAATTGTACTAATTTTAGTTTGAATTTTATGAAATGTTATGATAAACTACTGTATTATTTCCTCGCAATCGAAGTGAAAAGCAGAGTTTCTACCTCGTCCACAAAACCATTTTTATCCTCGACATTACTATCAGCCCTCGCCTTCGGCTCGGGCTGCTAAAAGTCTCAGACAAAAATGATTCGTTTTGTGCACTTGATGGAAAATCTACTATTTCATCCCATCATCTCGGAAAAAGCGTTATTGCTCTTCGATATCTGAGTGCAAAAGCCGTTTTTATCCTCTAGAGGTTAAAGTAAATTTGAATTTAGAACATGGTGTGCAATGAGTTTGTGAATTCAAAACATCATTATACCTATTTATTTCTGCCTCCATGGTGCCGAATTTATCATGCAACCTATTTTAATTTGTTAAAAACTCAGACTCGGAACCTTCTTGGTGTACTTTTTTTGTAATTTGCTTTGCGCGCGCCATTTTCTTTTCACGTCATAAATTTGTTAAAACTTAGGAGTTCCGTGACGGTCAATCAGCTTGGCGTCAATCTTGCTTTAAACATTTTGATCGTCTACAATGCTTGCTTGATGCTTGAGTCAAGCATTTAAAAGTTTGTTGGATTTGTTTACGCTAGCAACGGAACAAAAATATACAGATAATCAACGTGCTTGACTCAAGCTGATTGACCGTCTCGGACAAGAAATTTACGCCATCCGTTCGCAAACTACCAGGAGGCCCTGTCCTGAGAAGAACGGGCAAGAAACTCAGTCAGGTTTTTTACTCCCTTTACATAAAAGTAATTTAAATTAATTAATAATTGGAAATTGAAAGTACTTACAAGTGTGTCAGGATAAATTTTGCGGGTGTGGCTGGGTGGATGGGTGGGTGTTGGAGGTGTCTGGGTGAATGGGTGTTTTGTGGGTGTGACTAGGTGAATGGGTGTTTTGTGGGTTTGTCTGAATGGATGGGTGAGTATTGTGGGCGTGACTGGGTGGAAGTTGTGTCTGAATGGATGTTGTGGGTGTGTCTGGGTGATTAGATATTTTTTGGGTGTTTCTGGGTGAATGGGTATTTCTGGGTGAATGGGTGTTTTATGGGTGTTTCTGGGTGAATGGGTGTTTTGTGAGTGTGTCTGGGTGATTGGACATTTTGTGGGTGTTTCTGGGTGAATGGGTGTTTTGTGGGTGTTTCTGGGTGAATTGGTGTTTTGTGGGTGTTTCTGGGTGAATGGGTGTTTTGTGGGTG
>CAWVPI010000087.1:0-13268 GCA_963931975.1 Cataclysta lemnata
TGAAAAATGAAAAACGAAAATATTGTTTATTCATATAGGGCAGCCATCTAGCTCTCAGTGTGTTCCGCGGAACCCTAGAGTTCAAATAAAACATAAATGAAACCAGAAAATTTTCATGCTAGACAAGAAATCTCTCGCCTTTCATCTCACATGATGGCAAGTGACAGTAAGGGCCGAACATGGAATCGAGCTTCACCCGGAACACATGAGTAAATAAACGGAACAGAGAACAGAACTGAGCTTGTCAACTGGCCGCTAGACGAGACTGGACAAAACCGGTTTACGCTCGCACAGCCAGTTGACAAGCTTTTACTCTGTTCCGTTTATTTACTAGTGCCCGGAACTCTCAACCACAGAAAGGCTGGCTATGGGCTATCACAATTTTCAGAACACAATAACGCTGTTAACATTATTATTATGGCGACAAATGTTGATGACATTCGATCATTAATAAAGCTACTGACCTCGATCTGCTTCAGCTGGTCGGCGGGCGGCAGCGAGGCCGAGCGGTCGAGCTCGTCCCCGATGGCGTGCAGCGCGTCCATGACGCGGCCCAGCCCGGCCTCGAACTCGCGGGCCGAGTCCGCCGCCGCGCCCAGGCTCGCGCCTCGCGCCTCCAGCCTGCCGGCGGGGACACGCCGATTAGCGCAAATACTACGGTACGGTGGTATGGGTTATGCGTACAAATTAGATAGAATGAAAACGTTATAGATGACACGCAATAGTAGACGTCATCTACAGGTGCAAGCGGGGTTCATTTGGAGCTAAAAGTGTTGGGTGGAAAGGTACATAATAGGAACAAAGAAAATACTAAGTTCGGTAAAAAATATAGAGAAAAAAAAAAAATTTCCGCATCAGTAAATATTTGACCTTATTTTTAGCAAAAAGAAAACTAACTGCCGCACTCAGAGTGTATTTAATGTCAAAAATTTTCATTAAAATCTAGACCATGGACCCGGCAAGAAAAGCGACTAGTTTTGAATTGTCATTTTCTGAGTGCGGCAGTAAGAGTCCCAATGTAGCAGAAGCGCGCCACACACACCTGGCCACCAAGTCGTCCCAGCGGCGGTGGATGTCGTCCACCTTGGGCCGCAGCCCCTGCGCCAGCTCGGGCCGCTGCAGCGCGCGCCGGGCCACCGCGTCCAGGTGCTCCAGCTGCGGCTGCTGCACAAGGAACTCCTCGCGGAGCACCTGCACCTGGGGGGGACAAGGGGGTTAGGGGTGCTCGTGGGGGGAGGCTGGCAGACATCCACCAGCAAGTGGGACTCGGTTCATATTTCCCATTCAATCTCAGCGTACGTTCTCGATGAAACTGCTTCGTAAGTTATGAAAGCACAGGTCAGGATACACAAGCCTGTAGCAGGCACACTTGCATATAAGGTCCTTGTGCATGCCACCTACTATCACGTGTAGCTATCTGGCATGCCTTAATCTGCCATGCAAGGGCCACACAACATTTGATTTACCGCCATGCAACACGAGGGAGAGACGCGGGGGGCTACTGTTCCATTTTACAGACACGTGTATCGCTACCTTAACAGACAAGTATATGAGAACTTAGGACCCTTGTCTTCCATAAGCGAAAAAGTAATGGGTGTCGTTAAAATCGATTAAAGGCCCGTTTCAATATTATATCAACAGTTAAAGATAGACATACCACAGTTTGGTTGCTTAGCTACTTCTGTTATCAATCGTAAATAACAAAAAATGTCAAGTAATTAAACTTTAGTAAGCTTACTCCTACTGTAGATAGAATATTGAAACCCGCCGTAAGGGAAATTGAAAACCACCTACAACAGCATACCCAAAGAGGGTTGGTGTCAGGCAGGCGATAAAACCTAAGCCAAAACTTTGAGCAGTATAGATTGGGATGTTGTCATCCAAATCACTCTCTCCGTTCATCGGTCTCTAGACATGGTCCTTTCCGCCTCTTTTCTATACATTCGTCTATACATTACATACATTCGTCACTAGCACCTTTACGTTGTGATGGATGACATGAATCAAAAGGGAGTGGATGGCTTCACGACGTCTGACCTATGTGATTGGACGAAGAAACATACTGCGCCGACCCCAGAAAGACTGGGAACAGGGCAAGCAGAAGAAGAACAAGCAGTAGATAAAGTTTGCAAGAAGAGAGTTTTTTATATTTATTTTTCGTGTTTTTTATATTCTAGAACACGTATTGAGACCTACAATACTACGGTTGCCTAGTGTTGCTCTCACAAGAAATGTTTAAGTGTTGGTAATAAAGTTTTTATAATAATAATTATTAAAGACAGCATGTATACCTGTTGCACTTGGGTCTGCACCATTCTGGAGTCGGAGGAGATGGGTCCGAGAGCCGCCATAAGGCGGTCCTTGGCAGAGAGCCACTGGTTCAGGTTGTTGTGGGTGTCCAGGAAGTCTTTCAGCTCTTCCATCAGTTGGATCCTAGACAGAGAGTGAATGTGTTAATTACAGACCAATTGCTCAAAAAACAACCGTTGGTCATCCGGAAAGTGGGTACTTTGATTATTGACGACTGCAGTTTTTATTAAAAAGAAATATTGGTTTATTTTAAAATAGAATTAAACATTAATTGAAAAGTAAAGTCCATAAGCCTCTTGCTTCAACTAGACAATGGTGTGGTAAAATTCGAAAAAACAAAAATCTGTACTTTAAAGGGACGGAAGATTAGTTTCGAATAATAAAAAAAAAAAGATACAGATTATTTTTAATGTCATGATTATCATAATGTCATGGTGCTGTAAGGGATAGGACTGTAAATTGCGGGAAAACAGAGAAAAAGGAAAATGCTAGGCTCAGTGTGACAATATAATAATTCCCAGTCAACATATGTCATAGGTACAGTGACAGAAATAAAAAAAGTATACAAACATAAATACTTAGAAAAGGTGTGCTATGCTGCACAGTGTCACTGCTGTAAGTGTAGTGTTTTCTGGTGTGTTGCAAAGTGCCAATGCGTTGAGTGTAGTGTGTAGTGTCGAGGTACTCACTTGTCCTTGCACGCGTCGTGCAACGCCTTCCAGCGGGCGGCTGCTTCGTCGGCCGCCGCCTGCAGTCGAGCCGCGCCCTCCGCACCCGACGCGCGCTTCACCAGCGACCGCACCTGCGCACATTCGCACTATACTACACCGCACCGCACTATACTGCACACGCCTGTAGTGTAGTGTCTACTGGTACAATATTAAATACAATAGCGAGCTCGCACAGCGACCGCTAATTGCGATACTCGTCTCGGGAATACAGAAGCATGCCACTAACAATTAAATTTTTATGTTAGACAGGGTTTTTAGTCCTTCATCTCACCTGATGGTAAGTGACGATAAGTGCCGAATATGGAATTGAGCTTCACTCGGAACCCTCCACCACACAGGGGCTGGCTATCTTATCATAATTTGCGGAACACAATAATTCTGTTGACATTATTATCATGGCGACAGATTTGGATAAGATGGTGGTAGCTAGCCAGGCGGACCTGAAAAATGTCCTACCACCAACCAATCCTAGTTACTACACACAAACGTCTTTTCAATCCTTCGTCGTCTCCCTCTCTCACACACACACTTCCATGTAATGCGGTCAATATTTAATTCCCATATCAAGCTACTGACAGACATGGTAATTACTTGCACTAAAGCATGCCACTAATGAGCAACTGTCACTTGGTAGCATGTGTCTGGCGTTGCTAGTAACGAGCATGATTATTTCGAGCATGCTCATTGCTACCTGAGGCGCGGGTAGACGGGGGCGTTGCGACAACCATGAAAAAATGTCATAACTAACATCTCACTGGCATGCTTTTTGATAGACAGTGTGAACAGATGGAGTAGAATGCTAGTGTTAAGCATACTTACAAGCATGCTAAATATAAGCATGTCTGTCAGTAGCTTAATAATATAGGTGTGAACTTTAGTTACCTGAGTCTTGGTAGAATCCAGGATGCTCTGCCGCTCGTACATCTCTTCTAAGGCGGCGCGCGCCTGGCGGATGGTCTTGTCGGCCTCTTCCTTGGTGGCGGGCACTGAATCCTTGGGCAGCTGCCTCTGGACCTGGGGGGATAGTGGGACCTTCAATATGGTACTGCCACAATAGGGGATCGGACAAATTTTCAGAAAGTATTTTAAATTAATCTTTTTTAGTTACTAAAAAAAGGGGCAAACTGATTAATAATCTGAATAAAGGCTATTATTAGTTACTCAAAATTAAAAACACATTTAAAATCTAAAAAATCCAATACAAACGAAAAATATCAAATGAGTTTTTTTACTAAAAACAATTAGTATTAAAAATAATTTCCACTTTGTCGCTCATATTACGCACGCGCACGCTATTGTCGAGGAAGGCGGTCGTACCCTGTTGAGAAAGGTGGTCGTATTTTGTCGCGGAAGGTGGTCGTACCTTCTCGAGAAAGTTGATCGTACCTTGTCTAGTAAATTGGTCCTACCTAGTCGATGAAGTTGGTCGTACCTTCTGGGAAGGTAGTCGTACCTTGTCGGAGAATGTTGTCGTACATTGTAGAGGTGGTCGTACCTTCTAGTAAAGTGGTCGTACTGTCTAGTAAGGTGGTCGTACCTCCTAGTAAGGTGGTCGTACCTTCCAGCAAACTGGTCGTACCTTGTCTAGTAAGGTGGTCGTACCTTCCAGCAAACTGGTCGTACCTTGTCTAGCAAGGTGGTCGTACCTTCCAGCAAACTGGTCGTACCTTCTAGTAAGGTGGTCGTACATTCTAGTAAAGTGGTCGTACTTTTTAGTAAGGTGGTCGTACCTCCAAGTAAGGTGGTCGTACCTCCTAGTAAAGTAAGGTGGTCGTACCTCCTAGTAAAGTGGTCGTACCTCCTAGTAAGGCGGTCGTACCTCCTAGTAAGGTGGCCGTACCTTGCAGCAAAGTGGCCGTACCTTGTCGAGGAAGGCGGCCAGCGTCTGCAGCGTGTCCAGGTGGCGGCGCAGCTCGTCGCGCAGCGCGTCCAGCTCGGCGCGCCGGTCGGCCAGCCGGCTGCCCAGCAGCCCGTACCGGTTGTTGATCTCGCCCAGCTGCTGGGCGACGGGCGACGGCTCTGCGTGGCACGCCACCGCTCGCATTACTTTCAAGTGCGGCGATCAAATCAAGTCGCCGCTCCGCACGCGTTTCTTGAGCGTGCCCGCCCATACATTGCCATAGATGATCGCACACACTAGTGAACGTAAGTAACTAATAGCGACGTGTGCGAACCTCTATGGCTCTGAATGGGCGGGTACGCTCAACAAACTGGGTAGTAATTTGAGTTTATAATTACATAGTTTATAAGTCCCTAAAAAATGAAGATTTAAAAAAAAAATTACATAGTTCCTTTTGAGTAGCTCCGTGTGCGGAGGAGCTTAATGTTTCATTAACTGTCGCACTCAGAGACGTCAATTAAGGTTAATGAACACTTGACACCAAAAATAACAATTCATAACTAGTCAATTCTAGTCGGGGTCTAGGTCTAGATTTAAATTATTTTTTTGACATTAAGTACTCATTAAAGTTAACTGACGTCTCTGAGTGCGGCAGTAAGACTGACATATCTTTATTTTCATGGCTCTTGCCCTTCACAGGTGAGAACCTGATGACAAGTGGCAATAGGGGGCAAAAATGGAATCGAGCCACACCTGTAACCCTCAACCACTGAGGGGCTGGCTATCTTATCACAAATTGGCGGAACATAATGAAGCTGTTAGATAATGATAGCTATCCAGGTGGACTGGATAAAAGTCCTACCACCAACCCAATTTAATTCGTAAATGCAGAACAAAGGCCGAACATTAGACGGGTGACCAAAGAGGAGTTAGTAATTGGAAGCAAAGCCGTACCTTCAAGATGGAAGCCCTCCTGGCTGGACCTTCGAGAGGAGAAGCCGCTGGAGGTGGAATGCGTGGAGACAGGCGACACCAGCGAGTGCTTGGTCGGCGACGGTGACCGCCCGTCCAGCGCTTGACCTGCACATACATAATGTTCTCATATGCTAGCACGAACGCTACACATTTGATGTAAAACAACTTTTACGGATTAGACTCGCGTATATTTAGGTGTAGAGGTGAGAGATAGATAGATAGAGATAGAGAGATAGGTGAGGAGCTCGCTAGCGCAGTGGCACAGCGCGCTTGGCCTGCGATTGCGTAAACTAAGCAATTTCGCTAAGGCCGGTCATTGGATGGGTGACCAAAAATTTATTATCTCGAGTTCCTCCGTGCTTCGGTAGGCACGTTAAGCCGGTGGTCCCGTCTGCATCTGCAGTCGTCAATACCCACCAACCCGCACTGGGCCAGCGTGGTGGGTTATGTCCCAATCTCCCTATATTCTTCCATCCATAGGGGAGGCCCGTGCCCCAGCAGTGGGGACATTAAAGGGCTGGTGATGATGATGATATTTAGGTTTATGGCATTGTTATTATTTAACCCGACGTTTCGATCACTTTACAGCAGCCGTGGTCACGGGGAGACTAAAGATGACACATATCTTCATATAAGTTTTAATTAACTACCGTCAAATTATTTAAATGTACATACATACATACATAAATCACGCCTATATCCCCGAAGGGGTAGGCAGAGGTGAACTAGCACCCTCGTTTTGCCAGTTATGTTAGGTCCCATGTAATAGGTGGCGAGCCTATTGCCATTTATCGGGCACAAAAGTCGCAGTAGGTACACAGCTAGATGGTATAAGAGGAACGCTGCTGCCCATTCCTCATCACTGATTTATCCTTAGTCGCCTTGTACGACACCCACGGGAGAGATTTGGGGTGGTGACAATTGTATTCTACTCTGCCGTCACCACGCGGCTGAAAAAGAATACGAATAAGAATACAAATGTGTGAAACTGACGTATTACAGAGAAAACAACATGGCGACCGTCGTGTCAAACGTAAGAGAAGCTGTCAAAATAACAAAAAAAAAAATTTGTATTCTATTCGTTCGAATAGAATGGCCACTTGGATAGGCCCCTAGATAACTAAAATTTGAGTAGCCTGATGGAGATAGACTAAAGAGATACCACCAACATACACACATATACCGTTTTTGTGGTACTTAATTTGAGGCACCCTGTAGCCTGTAGTCCTAACTGCCATATAAAATAGGATCAGTAGTTATTATTCATATTTAAACATTAGTTATGACATATCCGTATGCCGTGTGGTGACGGCAGAGTAGAATACAATTGGTCATCACCCCAAATCTCGTTCCTCTTATACCACCCAGCAATGTACTGCGACTGTTGTGCTGGATAAATGGCAAAAGGCTCGCCACCTATTACAAGCGACCTGACATAATTGGCGAAACGTGGGTGCTAGTTCACCTCTGCCCTTCGGGTATATAGGCGTGATTTATGTATGTATGTATGTTATGACATATCGTACTGAGATCAAACCTCAGAAGTACTCAAAAGCTCACTCTAGCTTTAAATAGACCACTCGGAAATAGAGTAATCCTTACTTCTAAGAATGCTAAAAAAGGTTAGTGCAAAAAAGTTGTGCAATGAGAGTGGCAGTGTAATGGGGTAGTAATAGTGTAGTGTCGTGCTCACCGTGATGCCGCCTCGGGGGGCTGGCGGGGGTGCGGCGGCGGGGGCTGGCCACAAGGCCGCCCCGTAGCGCCTCGTACGCCGCGCCCGCCTCGTTCACCTGCGGGACACGCATCAGGTGAACACTCAATATGCTGTGTTGCATAGGCATCTACTCATATACTGGGTGTAACAGAACGTGAAGTCATATTTGAAGAGGTTTTTCAGGCTATCAAACTGAACAACTTTCGCTAAGGAACCAATATCGAAAACTCAGAAAAAAAAGTGATTTTTTTTCTGAGATTTCGATTTTGGTCCCATAGCGAAAGTTGTTCAGTTTCATGGGGTGATACACCGAGTATATGGACGACTTTTCGTTCATATCTGTCTTGTAAGTATATGGACGACTTTTTGATCTCATTTGGGTCTATACATGGACAGCTTATCGTTCAAATTTTTCTTGTAAATATATGGGCGACATTTTGATCGCATTTGTGTTACAAAGAACGCGATTGGAATTTTGTGACTGAATACAGAATACCTTAACTTTTAAGGAATTCGACAATAAAAATATAGCTATCAGATCACACTATGCAGGCTGCATCTGCACGCAAAGCCAAAACCCAGCAATCGACCCTCTTGGCCAACACCCAGCGATCAGACCATTTTAATTTTTTTTAGTTTTAATTTTGTTTCGTTCAGGTGCAACCAGTCGTACAAGGCGAGCATACCTTGTCGATGGTGGTCCGGTAGCGGCGGTGGTCGTCCTCCAGCGGGCGCAGCTCGTCCAGCTGCCGGCGCAGGGCGTCCAGGTCCAGGGCCGGCGGCGACAGGCGGCCGGCCCGCGCCTCCGCCTCGGCGAGCCACTGCAGCACCTGGTCCCGCAGCGTCTCGTACTGGCTCAGTTGTTCACTTCGCAGTTTGGTCAGCTTCTGCCTCTCCTCTAGGGCGGTGTTGAAGTCGCGCCACAGGTTCTCCAGGCCCTGGATTGTGACAGTTGTGTTTAAAATAAAAATATGGCTCATTCAAAGATTTTGGTGGTTAGAAAAAGTTTGAAAATTATGGTCAAGATGCAGGAATCGAACCCACGTCCACTGCGATCCGCGCAGGTGCCAAATATCGCTCGGCCAACCAAGACGCTTCTTAATCTTCTTGATGGTTTATTCATTTATGGTATCACATTTGTGTATAAAATAAAATAAAAATATGGTATATTTACATACACTTATAATCGTCAAAGAAATAACGTTTACTGCTTAAGATAATAGCTACTGTGGTGTATTTGTAACGATCCGAAATTCAACAAGGTTGCCATTTATATGTTTATAATTTTGATATGGAACTAATAAAGAAAGAATCTAAAAAATAATAGTATTTATTACTATAATGCCTCTTTAGTTAGCGTTACTTCCTTACCCCCTATTTGTATATGGTGTGAAAGAATAAAACTTTTGGTAAATAATATACAACGGGCACCCTGAACATACTACCCGTGCTAAATTATAGTCATATAAAAACTATGGTTATGTCAAAATTTAAATTGGCCATAATTATATATATAAAATCTGTCTTTTATGACTAAACTGTAACAAAATAGTGAACAAATGAATATAAAGTTGAGCAACTACCGACCTTCATCCTGTCTCGTACAGCATGGGTGTCAGTCACGTCCTTTTTGGAGATAAGTTCTTTGCCATTCCTCAGGCATTCCTCTAGCAGGGGCATTTGTTTGTCTCTGTAAAAATGTGATCGATCAGCATCATAGGACTTAAACTTCGTCTTACAATTTATTTATATCACCAGCTCTCAAGTGTTCCCATGCTGGGACACACACCTCTCCTATGGGTGGAATAATATAGGGAGTAACAATTTATTTATATGCTGATTGTATATTCCTCGTCACGATAAGCCACCGGGAGTTTGATGCGAAACGTATGCTGCATCTTTAGGAAAAAGACCTTCCACCGGGTCAGACGAGTCAAGATGTACTTTATCAGATCTTGTCTTGAATTTTAATCTGTCTAATAACAAATACAATTTAGCCCATAAATTGAGATAAGGTTGTTCGCAAATTAGTCAATAGATGACTTTGTGCGTCTTTTACATAGCGCGGTATATTAGTCGTTACCCAATTATAACATTACCAATAGTGGTTTTAATGGATTCTCATAAATCTTACACCCTATTATTATGACCATATCATGCCATATATATTCCGACTCTTGTCAACAGAGCCGTTATTTGTGTAAAGACCAGCGCTACGACGTAGCCTGCCGTAGCCACCTGAGTGTACCGACCTGATCACCGCGAGGTGCTCGAGGCTGATTTCCTTCAACCCTACACCCTATTGGTATGACTATAAGATCTCTCATTTGTCACCAGCCAGCGTACCCTGCCGCCACCAGAGGAGACACGGGTAAAGTTCGATGAGACCGACCTGATCACCGCGAGGTCCTCGAGGCTGGCCCGGTCGTGCCCGCTGGCGTGCCCGTGCGCGGCGTCGAGCGCGTCGGCCTGCGCGGCGAACGCGGCCAGCTGCGTCGACACCTCGTCGAGGAACTGGCCGCGCTTCCATGACCTCTCCGCTAGTTTCTCGTATCTGGGAACAGGTCAATGGTCAGGTGCAAATTCGGTGCTCAAATGTAATTGACAACATTTCAAAAGTTGTAACCCCTCAGAATAAAAATACCGTAGGACGAATTTAATAAAGTAACAATAAATTTGACATCGTTCCGAGACTTTCATTTTAACTAATTTAATACGTATTTTACTTGGAAATTAATTTCAAACAATATGTTTTTATTTTTGACATCGGAAACGCCAGATTGTCATTTTGCCATTTTTTTGTGACTGTGACGTCATTTGGCGCTTACGTCTGTTTAGAATGACCGGAATTTTGATCATGATTTTTTATATGAAAACATGGAATTCAGAAAAAATTAACAAATATAGGGTCTTCATTTTCCATCAATTTTTAAATAACATCATAATAAAATTATGTTGAAAAAATGAAATGTTGTCAATTGAGAAGGCCGTGTACACACCTGGCGTGCACGTCATCAGCGCGCGCCTCGAGCCGACGCGCCAGGCGTGCGTTGGTGGGCGCGGTGGCCGCGTCGCGCGCCGCCGCCCTCAAGGCGCCGAGCGCCTGCGCACGAGCCTCCAGCTCGGCGTGGGCGCGCCGCTGCTCGCGCACTTGCTCGTCGAGCCGCGCGCGGATCAACGAGGCCGGCTTGCTGTGGCTCCTGCGGCAAGGACACAATACATCGTCATCAATATCATACATATAGAATATACAGTCTTATTAATAAACCAATTTAAGTATAGACTTTTAGTATAGGCGGGCTTGCTCTGGCTCCTGGAGTAGGGGAGCATTTTCATCAACATTATTAGCACTTTAATAGGGAGGAATATAGGGAGAATGGGCTTGCTCTGGCTCCTGCGGTAGGGACATGTCATCATCATCATCATGAGCCCTTTACTATCCAGGGTGGAAAGTTGAGATGGGGCAGCTACCAGATCCCTTGCTGCAACGCGAAAATGATCTTAGGAGACCTTTCCCAACTTTTTAAGCGATGACTATCGACATTCACAGATTTTTAATGAAATGATGTACAGTCAGCGAGAAAATCGTTTGAATTGAGAAATTTTATATTAATGCAAATCGATCTGGATATTCCCATAAAGGTTAAAACACTCTTTGAGACCAACTGAGGTTAGAGTACCTACTAGAACACCCACAATTCAAAGAATGTTTACTAAAGAAGAGGAAGAGTAAGAGCAAGAAGAAGAAGGAGAGGAAGAAGAAGAAGAAGAATCCTTACACGAACTGGTTCTCCGCCTGGCCCAGCCAGTGCGCCTGCGCCTCGAGCGAGTCCTGCAGGCCCTGGCACTGCAGCAGGGCCGCCTCCAGGTCGGAGCACTTGCCGCCCAGGGCCGCCTCCAGCTGCTGGTAGCGCGCCGCCAGCTCCACCACGGGCACCTCCAGCTGGCGGATCTCCGACGGCGTCAGGTGGCCTTCGAGGGACTTCACCAGTTGCTCGCACGCCTGTGGAACATTTCGTTTGGGCTCGCATCGCCACTTTCACAACATCATCACATTGCCAGTTTTGTGATGTATACTTGGTGATGTAGACTAAACTTTTTTTAAATAATGTTCTTATGTTATGTGTCAACTGAGTTGCCAAGGTACCTAAGTGTTAATTTTGTTTACTCTGTAAAATAAACTAGATAATTTATGAATATACAACAAACCAGATAATAATACTTAGGACGGCGAATAAAGAAAACGTCACTCGAGGCATAAATAATACAAAAAGTTTATCAATAAATATAAAAGGTGTTTCTAGATATATGTGTACATAAAACACGCATATATCCGCCAATCACATTAACTGCCGCACTCAGAGACGTCAAATAACGTTAATGAGTACTTAACGCCAAAAAATGACAATTCAAAACTAGTCGCTATTCTTGCCGGGTCCATGGTCTACATTTGAATAAAAAATTTTGACATTAAATACTCATTAAAGTTAATTGACGTCTCTGAGTGCGGCAGTAAGTCTCATATAATAGGTGGCGTGCCTATTGCCAAATCGCAGTACATTACTAGGTGGCATAAGAGTCAGAAGAGTCATTACTCATCGCTGTCTTTACCCTTAGACGCCTTGTACGACACCCACGATAGATGGGGGTGGTGACACTAGACAGATGACAACCAATTGGCCAAGGAGTCGAAACTGAAGATACTCACATCGTTGGCATTGTCGAGTAGCCGGCCATGGGCCAGCATATCTCCATGTAAGGCCTTGGCGCGGGCCAGCTGGGCCTCCACCGCGTGGGGCTCCGCCCCGGCCGGCTCCGCCACCACGGCCCGCGCCTGCGGCTCCACCTGGCGGGAAAATGGCCGGCAGAATGAAAAATTGCTTTTTCGTCACATTGACGTACCCAATTGCATTAACCTTCGATATATAGGTGTTACCACGCCTATCAATCGATTGTCGTTATCAACCGACAAATAATTATAATAAATAGTCGACCAATCGAAAGACGCCAATGGGCGTCGTTTAAAAGCGTCGACCGACGGTCAATCGATTGGTGCGGCAACACCGTATGCGAGGAGGTCTAGAACGGGTTGTAGAAAATCTCTCTCCACCACTTGACTGTGTTTTTTCTCGGGACTTGTGCGAGATACAGCGAGACGTGTACAAGAATTATGTATTATTGAATTATGATTTATTTAAGAAAGCATACGAACCCTAACAGATTTGCACTAAGGGACATTCCCAGGTGTGACAAATACATCAAGAGTTGTCCTGCTACGTGTGTAAAAGTATACAGCAATATTCCAAATGACACGAAATAACTAACTAGTTTTTAAAAGATTTAAAAATATATGTTAACATGGCTACACGTTAATATGTTCTATGATATCAATGAGTTTTGTATGCAACCGTAATTTGCAAAACACGTGAACAGTATTGCGGGAGCATGTTAGAAACTCTTTTTATGATTTGTATATATTTTGATAGATTTTTGAATATGACATGACAATGTGAAAAAAGGGAAAAATAAGTGACAAATAGAAAACTCGAAATTATAAGAGCTACCAAGATTATTGGCTTTTATTGACTAGTTAATACTGTTCACGTGTTTTGCAAATTACGGTTGCATACAAAACTCATTGATAATACGTGTAAAACTTTTTGCGAATGCGAATAGATTACAAAAAGTATCCACGCCC
>CAWVPI010000088.1:0-26460 GCA_963931975.1 Cataclysta lemnata
AAGAGCGATAATCATGTTATCGGAGGAACATTTTTTGTGAAATGAACTCTAAGCAGGCACGACTACGGCGAGCGGCGAGTCGCATGCGCCTGCGCCGACAGGTTCCGGCGCTAATATTTTTTATGAGCAGATGCCGGTCTGTGTGTCGCACGGAGGGATCATTCAGAACACATTCCTCTCCTTTGTACACTACGAGAGCTAGGGCCTTGAAAAGGTTGTTTTAAGAAACTATAAGCATCCATGCCCGGCTTCAACTCCTACTGCGGTCGCATATGCTACATGTCTCTGTCTCTCTCGATATTTCGCTGTCTGCGTGTCTAACAAGAAACAATGCTCCGTGGCTTTCACGCGTTCGATCTTACGAAGTGTGCAACTGCGTCGCCGTGCCGACACGACACGGGTGGTGATGGGTGACGAGGTGGCGGTTGTTCGCCACTCTGGGCCTACTCATTTTTCCAATTGATTTCCAGACATCAATTTCAAGAACGACTGTCCATGCGTTGGTTATTTTATTTTTGCTATCTTCCTTAGAGAGGTTAGCGCACCGTATAACCACAATTCTACTGTAGCTCTAATTAATTTATTTTCATTGACTCACGTGCTAATGATTTATCATAAAGAACGAAACACATCGGATTGAATTGAAGCTCGCCGCGCGTTTCCTATCTCGCCTTGACCATTTTTTGGACGATTCGTGGGTGTGTGCGTGAACCCTCTTATGGATTAAGTGAATTTTTGTTTTTTTTTCGCTGTAGCAAAGTGTATAGTTATAGTTATAGTGTATAGCAGAGGCCGCATGCCGTGAGTCACGCGCGCCGAGCTTTGTAACTAATCGTACCACCACTAATACCAAAATCTACATTACTGAGAAATAACATTACTTATTCATTCATAAATCCATTAACAAAGCGTAAATCATTCAATTTTAAAACACGGTTCTTTGTTCAAAGCGGTCATGTTTTCATGAAAAAGTTTTAGCAATAGAATAGAATTGAAAATTATTGCTGTAACTGATACCTAACATAAAAATTATACTCATAAGGAGTGCGCTCGCGCAGAGTACAAGTCGCGCGTTGATGTCTAATCTTGAGCCGGCAACGATGTTACGTTCACTTTGTTTTCACATAGAGCAGACACCGTCTTAGCAGTTTATAGTTTACGTAATTTACAGTGTACAACCTCTTTGTGATTGTTAAAATTTGTTTATTTTAATGTCCTAAGCAAAACGCATTAACGGGTTATGACTATCAATTTCAATGTTGCTATTTACTTATCAATTTGTTTGAATACCCTAAATTCGTATTCCTGTCTATATGAATAGGAGAATACATTGCCATTATTTTAAGAGTCCATCAGGAAAGCCTTGCTTGGGTATTGACGAATTTATTATTACCTACTAATCAAAGGGCAAAATATTGAAAGATCCACTTGATATCAGAGCCTCGCTGTCACCGACGTCCCCTCGATGCGAAGTTTGTTTGTAAATAAATCCATGAGTGCTGAGGCGTGCAGCGCTTCCTCATGCGAGCGCCAACCCGCCCCCCTCCCTCCCCCTCTCCCCACCGCGCATTCCACGCGTGCGCGCGACCACCACGCTTTTTGCAAGCCCTACTCGTGCGCACTACATCCCCACCCAATCCTAGTCACTGTGCTTGTAACCAGGTCAAAGGATTTACTGAGTTTTAGAACGAGCTTTGTTTAAATTATGTGGTGGCGATCAGACAAGTTGACGTGACGCCTCCCCTGATCAGGGTTTAATTGACGTGGCGCCGATAGTGCACTATGTGGAGGTGTGGTGGTCCAGCACCTGACTGAACCGTCCATGCCTAGTGCTAATACGGGAGGCTACTCTGCGCCGCCTCTGGAAAGGGCAGGTACGCGTTAGGAAAATGTACGTTAACGAATCCGGTATTCGTGCAGTTGGCCGTGTGTTGTTTCGTATCAATCGAGATGCGAGCGGGCGCCGGCGCGGGGTCGGCGCCGGCGGTCATCGGCCCCGCGCCGAGCCTCGCTCCACCACCTATTTCAATTTCTGGTATGTTTTACTAGGCGCCGGGACATTCCCGGCTAGTGTGGTCATTCCCGGTTACTGATAGCAACCCTCGGAATTGTAGAGTGGCGAGCCCAAAACCCAGCCCATGGCGAGAGACAAATCCTAGTCATATTTAAGACCCGCATTCTCACAAACGTAGGCATCCTAATATCTACACCCGGTCTACACTACACAGGAGGAAGGATGAGCAATCGAATCATCCTATAGATTCCAGCTTCCTGCGTGTCATTCGCTGGGATGTGGCACTCGCACTAATTCAGCGACCGGGCCTAACCGGCACCCTTACACCGCACACGGGCTGACACGGTAAGAGGAATGTGTGCGTCGAGCAGGTGTCTACTTTTCGCTGATCCGTGACTCATAAAACAATTTGGAAACACACTAAAAGTGGCGGCCAGGAGACGGATCGCTGCACTTGCTTATTCATCCGGCCTCGCACGGCTGCTGCGGTCGTTGTTTCAAGTCCCAGCTCGGCCCGCTCGCACACAGGCAGACGACATTGTTCGGCGGTTCAAGGGTTGCACCGCTCTACCTGCCGCGACACAAAGCGGCGGACCAGGTGCCGTCCCCCGCCGCCCCGTATGCCCCTCGGGCTCACCTTGCAGCTTCTTCTCCGTCTCCCAAAACTTCTGCAGCTCGGTGAAGTACTTGTCGAGGATGAACACCTTGGAGAGGCCGAGCGTGGCCATGGCGGGCGGCGCGCTCGCATCACAGTCCGCGGCCGCGCCGCTCGGGGCCAGTAGCGGCGACCACTCGCGCGCGCGGATGCCGGCGAACTGCCGCCGCCTCGCCCCGCCCCCTCGGCCCTGTTGCGGCGGGGGGGAAACTGGTTTCTTGGTTTGTAAGCTCCGCCGAAAGCTATGCGGCCGCGCACCCCCTCCATGTAAATCTAACGCTACTTGCGCGCGAAGCGCTGTCCCTCTGCGGAGCTCCAAATATTTGTGCGACTTCCGATTGATGCGCAGCTTCGCCGGACCGTTCGCCGCTGTAGATGCACGCCGCTGCGGGTCGGCTGGGCGGTCACTGTGAAGAGCGGCAGGCGGCAGCGGTCTACGTGGTTGACTATTGCATCTAGGGTGTCTATATTCATTAATACTATAAAGTTTAGAAAACTAGGTCAAATAATTTTCAAAAAAATATTGTTCTGTTTGGCCGAGGGGTATTATATTAGACAGCCGCCCAGATTGCCGAGACCGCCAATCACGCATCGGGCAACAATTTTTGGTTTTTTTTTCAGCCAGCCAAAGGTGAATATTATAACAACCAGTATAGGTAAAAAAAATCTTAGTGAGAGTCTGCTCAACAAAGGCATTGCCTTGGTGGTAAGGATGCTGGACCAGTGGCCCAGCGGTGCAGACGCCGGCCGCGAGAGGGCGCGATGCTGTAGCATCAGTCTACATACACATACTTTTACCCCCGAATACAGAAACGCTAGGTACTCAAAGTTTGAATCCTCTTTAACACTTAAGTAAGTATTGTCAGAATTGACGGTTTTCCATGCTTTTGACAGGTATTGTCCACTTAACTTTATAAGCAGTACTCAAAATTTGAGAAGCGTTTCTGTACATAAGAGGTTAGATTAGCAGATCTACTCCTACGTAGCATAAAAGTTTTGCTTTTATAGCTTGACAGGCGACGGATACTGCGAGTGCGCAACATCGCTCGCGCCGAGTCACAAAAAGTGCAGGAGACGCGTTGATGTCTAATGCAGCGCTGAACGATAGTGCATTCAATGTGCATTCAATTCATTAAGTGACTTCGGATATATTAGAATAACGTATGATATAAAGCATTTCCAATGAAATTTATTTGCGTATATAGGTAATGAAAATATACGACTGTGTCGTTTATTTGATAATGGTTAAATTTTGTATAGAGTTATTTATTATAACGAAAGTATGTGATGAGAATGGCTTGCTTAAAGACGCATTCGTTTCCCATCAGAATCTCTGGGTGAAATCATTAAGAGAGAAACCTTTATTATCTATTAAAATTTATTACCTCAGTTTTAAAATTACTTCTTTTTGTCGTTTGTAGGTACTTGTTTTTGTCGTTTTACTGTTTAAATGTAGTGGGCATTATTGTTTCAATTCATAAAGTGTATGGAAAAGTACACCGGAATTAACCGAGTCACTTTCACTTCAAAGATTTGAAATAAAAATGTTTTTCATCCCACCATCTCGGAAAAAGCGTTTTTGCTCTTCGATATCTGAGTGCAAAAGCCGTTTTTATCCTCTAGAGGTTAAAGTAAATTTGAATTTAGAACATCATGTGCAATGAGTTTGTGAATTCAAAACATCATTATACCTATTTATTTCTACCTCCATGGTGCCGAAATTATCATGCAACCTATTTTATTTTTTTTAAAACTCAGACTCGGAACCTTCTTGGTGTACTTTTTTGTAATTTGCTTTGCGCGCGCCATTTTCTTTTCACGTCATAAAATTGTTAAAACCTTGGAGTTCCGTGACGGTCAATCAGCTTGGCGTCAATCTTGCTTTAAACATTTTGGTCGTCTACAATGCTTGCTTGATGCTTGAGTCAAGCATTTATTAGGTTTGTTTGATTTGTTTACGCTAGCAACGGAACAAAAACATATAGAAAATCAACATGCTTGACTCAAGCTGATTGACCGTCTCGGAACTCCATTAGGGATGGTAATTTTTATTAGGTACTTACAGGTGTGTCTGGATGAATGTTGCGGGTGTGGCTGGGTGGATGGGTAGGTGTTGGAGGTGTGTCTGGGTGAATGGGTGTTTTGAGGGTGTGTCTAGGTGAATGGGTGTTTGTTGGGTGTGTCTGGGTGAATGGGTTTTTGTGGGTGTGTCTGAATGGATGGGTGAGTATTGTGGGTGTTTCTGGGTAATTGGGTGTTTTTTTGGGTGTGATTAGGTGTTTTGTGGGTGTTTCTGGGTGATTGAGTGTTTTTTGGGTGAGATTGGGTGTTTTGTAGGTGTATCTGGGTGAATGAGTGTTTTGTGGGTGTTTCTGGGTTAATCGGTGTTTTGTGGGTGTTTCTGGGTGAATGGGTGTTTTGTGGGTGTTTCTGGGTGAATGGGTGTTTTGTGGGTGTTTCTGGGTGAATGGGTGTTTTGTGGGTGTTTCTGGGTGAATGAGTGTTTTGTGTGTGTTTCTGGGTGAATGGGTGTTTTTTGGGTGTTTCTGGGTAAATGGGTGTTTTGTGGGTGTTTCTGGGTGAATGGGTGTTTTGTGGGTTTTTCTGGGTGAATGGGTGTTTTGTGGGTGTTTCTGGGTGAATGGGTGTTTTTTGGGTGTGTCTGAGTGGATGGGTGTTTATTGCGGGTGTGAATGTTGTGGGTGTTTCTGGGTGGGTGTTGAGAGTGTGTTTGGGTTAATGGGAGGGTGTTGTGGAAGTTTCTGGGTGAAAACAGAAACTGTTGTGATTGTATTTTTTTTTGTATTTTGCAATTTCCTCGTTGGGGGGGATGAAAAGTTACGTGTTGCACTCGAGTGCAAAGATTTTTCACCTTGTGCTCTTTTGATTCCCTCGCTATCGCTCAGGATTCTAATTTTTGAATCACTCGCTACGCTCGTGATTCAATTTTAGAATCCTTCGCTAGCTCGGTCATCAAAATTGAGCACGCGGTTAAAAAACAACTTTGCACTCACGTACAACAAATAACTATTGAACAGTCCCAGGGAAACACTCGTAATTATTACCTACTATAATTTTAACAATAAACTCTGAAGGTTAGGTATTCACTTAGGTATAGTATACATCGAGACGCCCGCGCTGATAAGGCCAACTACGATACCACCCCCCCTCCCCCGCCGCGAGTATGCGCCCGCGCAGAGACGGCGAGCTTTTTGTTAAGGAGCTCGCTCCGCATGCGGCGCGCGCCCGGACGCACAAAAACCGTCACAATAAACTTGTCCGTAAACTGGAGTAACTCATCTGGTGCAGCCACTACCGGACGCACCTCACTTCGCAGCAGCGAAGGTGCGGCTGACAGCGAAATACTACACGAAAACCAAGTTCCAGACAGACGCGTTTTCTAATCCCTTTTACTTATATAACTCCATACAAATCACAGCATGTTTGGTTAATTGGCTACTTCAAAGAAGTCACGTTGCCCAATTGTTAGTTTTCGTAGCGCAACATAGGGATGTTCGTTTCCCTGGTAGACACGGTTAGCACAATTTTAAGTTGTAAAAAATACTTAACTGTTATTTTTAATATTAGAGGGATTGTGATTATTACTTATGTGTTTGCAGATTCCGTATTGAGTCAGTTTTTCAACTCAACAACCAAGGTGAATAGAACCTCGGTTCGTTAGAGTTTAGTCCCTTTACGATTAATATAGATGAAATTAATACCGTTCACGAGGTGAGCCACGAACAGCGCCTTCGCCCCCGGCTTCGACTCCGCGCCCTCCTCAGCCGACCTGTAGTACATTTGATACATGCATTTGAGATATGATTAAGTTAGTTTTTCAAGACGTCTTAACAAGTTTTTTTTAAATTCAGTTTTATAACAGAAAACTATTTAACCGTCTAAGTTGGTGTGCAAAGTCATGTTTGCCTGGGAACGAAAAAAAAACGTAGAAAGAAAACATCCCATGGGTGTCGGGTGTCGTAAAAGTCGACTAAGGGAGATTGACCGGTGTAAACGAATAATATTCACCCGAATGGTGGAGGGCAGACCACCAACATCAGCATACCCAAACAGGGTGAGGCAGGCGGCTGTGAAACCTAAGTCGAAATCTTGAGCAGCAGACGTTCATGGGACTCTACATGGTACTTTCCATAACGTTTCTATACATTGGGTTATCAATAGCACCTATTGCGATGTTATGGATGATATAAATCAAAAGGGCGTGGAGGCTTGACGTCTAGTCGATATTCATGGAGGCGGAAACACTGCACCGACCCCTGATAAACTAGGAACAGTGCAAATTCAAAGACGATTTAACTGTCAGTGCATACCTGCGTCTGCACTTGTGTCTGTTGGCGCAGAAGAAGTCCGGGCGGACGCGGCGGTCGCGCAGCAGGGCGGCCAGGGCGGGCGCGGCCTCGTAGGTCTGGTCGGGCAGCAGCATGCCGCGGGCATCCCGCCGCCGCGCCGCGTCTGTCGCGGGCAACACTCCACTCGCCAATGCTCAGGCATGCAGCCGCGCGGAGTGACACTTTGGCCCCCATGCGCTCAAAGTTTCTCGCTTGTGGAGTTGTGCTCCGACAACCGGCTGCGTAAAGGAGCTTTAGCGATTTAACGGGGCTGCGTCCGCGGGCCATTACGCGCCGTGACGGGGCAAAAGTTACACCGACTCATTGCTTTTTGTACGCTGGCTGAGTATCAAAATATTTACCATTTTATTCCGCCAGACGTGTACTTGGTACGCAAATGGTCCTGTCCCTGCTAGCACGGCAGCAGTCTCGAGAGATGTAAGAGGGCATTCCGTGTGGTGGGCAGCCATGAGAGCGAAGAAGCGATTGGGATTCGCGCCCCGTGCGCCCGGAATGTTGTCCACTACTTTTTGTGTCGCGCCGTGTCCGCCTGCTTATGCCAACCCTTGCAAGACACTGCCTCGATGTCACGAAGATCAGATAAGTGATGCCATACTTACCTACCGAAAAATAAACACTAGATGTTCGAGCTTAAACATTTTCATGTAAGTATATGGATAGACCTCCTAGTTTAAGTTTAAAAGTAGGTAAATAACTAATACAAGTATTGTCAGGAGGTATATAAGTAGGAAAGAACCTGTTTACATTTCATTGTGTTACAAAAATATAGCAAAATGTCAACGGCTACGTCCGTAGAGCTAACCTATAATGTGAACGTGCCTGTGGAATTGAACATAGCAATAACACTATTTAAGTAATTTGCTATAGTAATAAGTTTAGATTCTGATGTTCTTAACAAAATTATAAACTAAAACATAAACGTACATCTGATTTAATATATATTTTGTTTCTATTATATAAAAAAAAATTGACAGGTCTATAAATAAACCAGATTCGTGACAAATATTTCATCGTACAGATAGGTATTCCCCTGTCTATAGGGGGTTTTCAAACAACATCAGCGCCAAGACAGTTTAATTTCGCGATATCTCCAGATTTTATAAGTGGGGTGAAAACTGCAGAGTTGTTAGTCGTTAGTCCTACTGCGGCACTGGGTGCCTAGTATCCGTAGTATTATTGTCCTCTATGGTGCCTAGTCTAGTGGCAAATGATACAACGATTCTGTCCTACAAATGTCAATTTTTGACAACTACTCTAGCTTTTGACACGACGATCGCCATGGTATTTTTTCAGTAATACGTCAGTTTCATACAGCATCATCACCCCTTAATATCCCCACTGCTAGGGCACAGGCCTTCCCGACGACGGATGGAAGAATACAGGAGTGCATAATTTCGGGTGCCAACCATTGTCTCTAATTAATTTCTCGACTGTTGCCGCTAGTTACAAAATGTAATGTGTCCCACCGGTCAGGATTGTTATTCTGTGGGTGTGGATAGTTGCGAGCACTTATGTCATCCTTGTTTGTTATTCTTGGACACGTTGGACCGAACCAGTTTTCGCTCGCGGTCGCACGCGCATCCGTCGCGTTACATTGTGTGCACGCGCGTAAAAAGTGGACTATTGAGTTAATCCGCTGGAGACATATCAATCGGACGAGCCTCGGCGTGACTAACTGCCTCTCTCGTGTTTATTTACCATATTAGACAAGCGTGCGCTGTTCCCATCTGTCGTTGTCGACCGCCTATACAAAGCAACCGCAGATTAGTTATAGATAGGTAATAGGGTCTCTTTTTAATGTAATGTTTAATTTGTTTTTATTAGGAATAGTAAATGTATACTTATGTTCGTATGGGTACCACACATGATACAGCGGACTACATTTATACGAAATAGGTACCTACTAGAGACCAACTTTACGGATTTACCTAACTCGACTATAAACTTGGTAACATTTGAAACCAGAAAGCTTTTATTGGCGTTTCGGCATCTATTGAGTTATCCCATTTGAATGTAGAGCGTCTGAGCAAGTATGTAGGTGTGTAGATACCGCAAGAAGGCCGTTACCAAATAATACTAGACCTACCTGCACCCGGACCTGCCCGGCTAACATGACCACCGAAACACGATATGATATAGCTATTTAACGCGTTGAACCTACAAAAATCATTGGATTTTAACACTTGAATAAGCCTGAATTGAATTATTGTATAAGTCCCTAAGGCTATATCATAAAGATACAGCCATTTATCGCTTTGAACTGTTGAAAATCCAATATTTTTTAAGCTTAACGCGATAAATGGCTATATCATATCGTGTTTAGGTGGTCATGCTAGCTAGGCTGGCCTAATAAGGCCGGCTGGGTGTAGTAATGCAGTTAGATTAGCGACTACCGCCATCGTTGTTCCATCATACATACGAGTTTACTTTTCAGGTACCTATAGTGCAGTTGTACCTGTGTGCACTTTCGTTCAATGTAGCGACATCACAGCATGTCCTACATTAATACACGTAGTAAGATTCATCACATTTGTAAGTTAACTTTAGACACGCACCATATTACTATTAAATATTTGATTCTAATAAACAGACTTAAATAACACCACCAAGTCGCATTATACTTCTTGGCCCTGGCAAATTGGTGACCACCGACATTGGACAGCAGTAGCCTTCGAACATTACAAGATATCTGCCCCTGCCTTCGAACATTACAAGATATCTGCCCCTGCCTTCGAACATTACAAGATATCTGCCCCTGCCTTCGAACATTACAAGATATCTTGCCCCTGGCAAATTCAATATAACGCTGTAAAGCTGCCGCGCGGCGTGGGCGGCGCGGCGCACGCGCATCGCTAATTATGTCACGACATTTAATCTCGTGATGTACGCTCCTAAGGGACGAGATCGTTCCCACGGCGGCTACAGTAAGTAATATGATCGGAAATATCTGGTATATAAAAAAAGTATTTCGACCGCTTCATCGACCTTATAATATTCCGCTGCGACTTCTACTTTGACTGTGTTCACTGATGGAAAAATCGTCGTGATCATTTTTTTGTATACTAGGTGTTACAGACATGTGCAGTAATATTTATAGGGGTGTTTCAGGCCATCAAACTGAACAACCTTCACTACGGGACCAAAATCGAAATCTCAGATAAAAAATTCACTTCCCCAGACTAAGCCGAGTACCAGCTGACATCAGTTTGTATGGGGAAGTGTTATTTTTAAGATTTTGTTATTGGTCTCATAGTAAAAGTTGTTAATTTTGATGGCCTGAATAACCCCTTTAAATATTACTGCACCTTTATTTTACAACTTGCATAGTAGGGGGCCCGAAGTGGCAGTGAGTCTGCGCCCTGCGGTCGGCCACCGCGCTCCCAGAAACCATATTCCCCGATACAGATCAATTACGAACGGCTACAACTTGTCTTTTATGCAGGTTCACGTTGATATCGGATAGACGCGTCACGTCCCAGGAGTCGTGTTACCAGTGTTACTCTGGCGACTGTTCTGTCTATTCGATTTTAATTTCAACATTATATAAATGTTTGAAAAATTAGTACAAATATTTTAGTGGTTAGAAAGCTGCTTGGAAGCAGCGGACGCGGGTTCGATTCCTGCATCAAGACCATAATTTTTCGAAATTCTTTTTCTAACCACTAAAATCTTTGTTCTGTCACATTACTAAGGGCCGATTTCACCGCAGAAATTAAACGCGATCAGTTGAAGTTGAACTCGATTTATACTCTAAACTGAGTTCCGCTACCAAGTTTGCATTATTCAAAACCAAGTTTTATTAAACTCAGTTTCTATGAGAGACGGTGAAATCGGCCCTAAGTGGGTACAATGTATGTTTACAATAAAATTCTACACCTCGTAAGAAATTATGTTTGGTAAGGTTACCTACATAATTAATTACCAAATATCATGTAGGTAAAAGATATACCTACATTTCTAATTAGATTTTTTAATAGATATTCAACCGACACAGGGCATGTGTATGATTTTTAACGATTTTTCATACTTTACATGGATATAGTTCGTAAAACAATTAGAAAACCTCTTATAAAATGATTTTGTGTTACTCTTAATGCACTTAATTAGTGATGACTCCATTAATTCTACCTTTATTTGCCAAGCAATAAATTAAAGGATATGTGTATAGCTTGGTCCCTTTACCTTCCATGGACCAAAAAATAACGAAAAGGTCGCCCGAATCTTGGAATCCCCTTCTATGACAGTAAACATGTTACAGTAAAGGGATAATCTTTCCGATGTGATGGATGATTTGGAGTGCAGATAATCATACAAAAATGTAGTAATACCTATACTGCACTAAATATTTGAGAGAATCAGATCAATTCCATTACCTATACCAGTCGTGCTCTCGCAAAAAACAGAGAGTAAGAGAAATGGACGGAATAAATAATCAGCGGGCGCGGCCTCGCACTATATTATAGCTGTCTGCGCCTATAACTAGAGATAATTCCTAATACTACGCCCCTATTACATTGTAATATTAACTAATCTACTTGATTGATTTATGTATGTCTTGATTTTATGTTTATGTAGGTTGTTTACACCTGTTATTTAGTAATAATTATCCTACTACTGAAATATGACATGCTGTAAATCTATTTTGCGTAAAAAACACCTACAATTAAAATATGCGTAACCTAAAAAATCCATTCTAGATAAATTTAAAAGGTAGGTAGAAAATCTTCAAGCGAACAGCAGACGTGATTAGGCTTAGAAATATCTGTTTTACCTAGTGAAATACTACTGCACACAGATGTATGAGGAACTGCACTGCACTGGTATATCCCGGCGGAATATGCACTCAGCGGCTCCCACGCAGTAGGACGAGTTGACAAATGGTAAAGGGTTCGCAAGGCGCGTGCGGGCCGCGGGCCGCGCGCCGCCTCACTGCGGGATGTAGATGTTGCCACTCGCACTCGCACTCGGCACTGCCGCCGCTAGGCGCCGAAGAACGAACGAATCCGACCACCAAATAAGCTCCCACGCATGCTGCGACACGACACCCGACTGACAGCCTCGTCGGTGGATTGACACGCGAGTACTCTCGCACAGCGAAACCCCCGCTTTCTGCAAATAGGAATTGCGAGGTGCGGATCTGATGCGGAGCGCGCACAGCAGCGGCAGCAGGTCTATACCTCGTTGTATTCCCTAATCTTCCTTCCTAAATCCTTGTTAAAATCCCTTTCAGCTTTTTTCAGCAGAGTATCCGTCGATAATATGGTGGAATAGACGTAGTCAGTTCCTACGTAGGTATATCGTCAACAACATCGGAAAAAGCATTTTCATCCCACCATCTCGGAAAAAGCGTTTTTGCTCTTCGATATCTGAGTGCAAACGCCGTTTTTATCCTCTAGAGGTTAAAGTAAATTTGAATTTAGAACATCGTGTGCAATGAGTTTGTGAATTCAAAACATCATTATACATTATTTATTTCTACCTCCATGGTGCCGAAATTGTCATGCAACCTATTTTAATTTGTTAAAAACTCAGACTCGGAACCTTCTTGGTGTACTTTTTTTGTAATTTGCTTTGCGCGCGCCATTTTCTTTTCACGTCACAAATTTGTTAAAACCTAGGAGTTCCGTGACGGTCAATCAGCTTGGCGTCAATCTTGCTTTAAACATTTTGATCGTCTACAACGCTTGCTGGATGCTTGAGCTTTGCATTTTATTTTTCTTCTTTTTGGCACTCACTGCATTGACATTAGATTAAGTTGACATTTAGGTTAAGTTGCATACTCTAACATAGTTTTTTTTGGTCCTTCGAAATAACCTTAGATTCATTCTTTCGTGCGAGTGCATTGCGCTGAGAGTTTCGTATCGAGGTTTGACACGAACCAGTGACGTCGCGAGTGATACAGTCACGCGGAAACTGACACGTAGTCGGAGCAGCAGCAGTCGCAGCAGCTATCGAGTGCAAGCAGAACAACCCAACTGCAGAAGTTGAAAGTCCAGGGAGTTGCTGGTACTCAAGTAAGATCTTTCCATTTTATCTTTTGCAATGGAGGCTTTGATCGCGCGTCAGGCAGCTATTTTGTCGGAGATCAAGCGGGTCCACACAAATTTGTTGAAAGACTCGGCAAAGAGAAAGAATAATGAGTACGTTCGCGTTCGGTTGAGTGCCTTAGATAGCTTGTGGGCGGAGTGTAAACAGAACGACGAGCAGTTGACGGAGCTTGGAGATAAGAGCCACCAGTACTTTACGGAAGGTATCATTCAGGTAATACAGGAGTGGTACGAGGGTACTCGCAGTGAGATCGTGTCGTGGGAGATGAAACTGCATGCCAGCCCAGCTCCAGCTCAACCGGAGGGTACAACATCAGCAGGTACCGATTCTAGTAAAAAGCTGACGATAGAGTTTGACAGCACTCATTTTGAGCGGCCGAAGGTGATCGATGCGCTGACGGAGTTACAGCAGTTGCAGAATGCGAATTTCCGAGCATTGAAAAGGTTGGTCAGTAGTATAAAACTTGATAACTTGACAGAAAAATGGGAGATTGAGGATAAACTTAAGAATTTAGATTCCCGCTGGAATGCAATTGACAGGCTACACCTTCAAATTGACGGTATATTAGAAGGGAAAGACTGTAGCTACTATGACGAGTTTTCTGCCCTTGAAAATAAATTTGAATGCATTAAGAGGGAGTTAAATTTAAAATTAAATGCATCCATTTATCAACAGCAGGCAATGCCAAAAATTGACATTCCTACTTTTAGTGGTAATTACACACAATGGCCTACTTTTATGGATTTATATTCCGAAGCCATTCACAAAAATACTGCATTGACAAAAACAGAAAATGCAACATTTGAAAGGTAGATTGAGGGGTGAGGCTGAAAGATTAGTACAGCATTTACATGTCGCCCCCGAAAATTATGACACGTGCTGGGAGTTGATTAATCACAGATACAATAATAAATATCTGTTATTTACAAAAAATTTCCAAGCATTTATGCGACAGCCCAACTTGCAAAAACAAACTGCTTTTGAATTAAAAAGATTATATGACGTAAGCAGTGAGACGATTCACGCAATTCACAACTTAGGTATAAATACAAGTACATGGGATCCTATTTTAGTGTACATTCTCTGTGAAAAATTAGACTCTGAAACGTACACTGAGTATATGCAACACAGAACTGACCCACGTGACATCCCAAGTTATGACAATTTGATGGACTTCATTGAAAGTAAATTCCTTGCATTAGAACCTATTCAGAAAAGAAAGGTCGAAAATATTCCTAACCGATTGCCAAAAATACAATTTAATAAAATGTCATTTCCATCAGCTAAGAACAATAAGATGCCATATCAGCAACCTACTAAGAGTTCATTCAATTCTTCTCGTAATTTCCACACAGCAAATGTGAGTCAAATTAATAAAATTATTTGTCCATTATGCAACTGTGATCACGCATTATACCAATGTGCAAAGTTCACTGACATGACTGGCATAGAGAAATTGAAAATAATTACTCAATTTAACATTTGCAAAAATTGTTTATTTGTGCATTCAAAAGGCTACTGTGCGTCACAAAAGCGATGTAAAGAATGCAATGACAAACACAACACATTATTGCATAACGCGATTATTGAATCATCGCCAGTGCCATCAACCTCAAAACCCTTACAACCCTTAAACGCTAACACTTATCAGAAACAAGGACAAAATTTCTTTGCATCTAACAATGATGACGAAATTTTACTAGCCACTGCGCTCATTGACGTACGTAATTCTAATGGGGAGTTCATTACCTTACGCGCGTTGTTAGATCAAGGATCACAAATAACACTTATAACGGAAAATGCAGCGCAACGTTTAGGGTTGAAACGTATGCAATTTAATGCAAACATAAATGGCATAGGTACACTGTCTAATAAGAGCAAAGGCAAGATAGACTTGGTTTGCAAATCTATTTATAATCAATTCCAGTTTACAACTGAAGCCTTAATAATGCCACGAGTAGTTAGCAATTTGCCTAATAGCACATTTGTCAAAAAACAATGGTCACATGTCACTAACATTTCACTAGCCGATCCAGATTATAATATATCGAGACCCATTGACATACTTCTAGATGCACACATTTATTCGGAGATTTTAATGAGCGGATTAATTAAGGGTGAAGGTTCACAACCTATAGCTCAGCAAACTCAATTAGGGTGGATTTTGTCCGGATCTGTTAAAACCTATCGTTGTCATGTTGTCCTTAACAACATACAGGACATAGCTCAGTATTGGGAAATAGAAGATATTCATTCTCAAACAGACAGCACACTGACGTCACAGGAACAGTATTGCGAAGATCTTTTCACGTCAACTACAAAGCGGCTAGAAAGCGGTAGATATGAAGTTCGTTTGCCAATGAAGAAGAACTTTGAACAGCACTTAGGGAAATCCAAAGCTCAAGCTATAGCACAATTTTTGCAACTGCAGCGAAAACTCGCAAAAAATAAAGAACTGTCTGAAAATTACACACAGTTCATGCAAGAATATCGGGAAATGGGTCACATGAAGGAGAGCAAAGAGGATCATACACCTTTTTGTTATTTGCCACATCATGGTGTCCTGAAGCAAGATTCACAGACTACAAAATTAAGAGTAGTTTTCAATGCTTCACAAAAAACTGACACAGGATACAGCCTTAATGACTTAATGGAATGCGGCAGTAAATTACAACAAGATTTGTTGACGCTTTTGATTGGGTGGAGACGTTACAATTATGTGTTTACTGCTGACTGTGAAAAAATGTACCGTATGATTTTAGTTAACAAAGACGACCAACAACTTCAAAAAATAATATGGATGGACGCAGAAGGAAGACTCCAGGAATACAAACTCTGCACTGTGACATACGGGACAAAGGCCGCACCATTCTTAGCTTTGCGATCTTTGAAACAACTGGCAATTGACGACGCACATAAGTATCCCTTAGCCAGTGACGTCATACGTAATGAGATGTACGTTGATGACGTATTATCAGGATCAAACAGTTTGCAACAAACACGTCAAATACAACAACAATTGATCCATATGTTGCAAGGTGCAGGGTTGACACTCAGGAAGTGGGCCAGTAATGAGTCATCTTTAATTGAAAATTTGACATCATCCGGGTTAAGCCAAACAACCATGCATTTTAAACGGGAAGGAAATACGAAAGCCCTTGGACTGCAATGGAATCCAATAGATGACACATTTACATTTACATGCAAAATTGACACAACTAGCACTGACAAAATGACAAAACGTAAATTACTTTCTGACATTTCCAAAATTTTTGACCCACTAGGTTGGATAACACCATTGACAGTCAAGGCGAAGTTGTTATTTCAAAAGGTTTGGTTATCAAAATGCAGCTGGGATGACATCTTATCCACAGATATTCAGGACGAATGGAGACATTTTACATCTGACATACCAAATTTGACAAAATTTAACATTCCACGATGGTTGGGTGACATGACAAAGAAAATGCAAATTCATGGATTCTGCGATGCATCGGAAAAGGTTTATGCATGTGCCATCTATATCATGACTCTGAACGACAAAGATGAACCTATAATTAGACTAATAACAGCTAAGTCGAGATTGGCACCTATCAGCAAAAAATTAACATTGCCACGATTAGAGTTATGTGGAGCTGTTTTACTTGCGCGTCTCATGAAGAAGGTTTTACAAGCTTTTCAATGGGAAAAATTTGACACACACACTTACGCATGGACAGATTCTATGATTGTTTTATCTTGGTTGCATGGTGATACAGCAAACTGGAAGACCTTTGTGTAAATAAATAAAACTGGTCTTCAAATTGCATAATTCTTGTATTTTCTCAAAATCAAACTAAACATCTATTTTGCACACACATCGAAACAAAAACCTAATGAAAGAATAGTGACAACATATTTTTTAAAACAACCTTTCACCTTACAATAAAGATAAACACGATAAAGGAGGTTGGTAATATAAATGTACCATACTCAACACGCCTCCTTACATTTATATTACAATACAATACAATACAACATAATAGTATCTTACCTAAATCTAACAATTGATACTACTAACACATTCAATAACAATTTCCTCAACTGTCTTATTCTGAAACATTTAACAATTCTCTAAACTTAACAAATTTTATATTTCCTAAAGCTTTTGTACATATATCAGCAATATTATTTTCTGATTCTATCTTTACTACTTCAATAGTTCCTTGTTTAACATGTTCATGTATATAATGGTAATGAACTTCAATATGCTTTGAATTTTTTGTAAAATTTCCATATTTAGAGATAGCTACTGCCCCTGAGTTATCTTCAAAAAACTTAACTGGTTTACAAACTTCCGTAAAACATTCATTAACTAAACAAATAAGAAAATTAATCTCTGTTACAGCTTCTGATAGGGCAACATATTCGGCGAACGTAGAAGACTTAGTTACGCTATTCTGTTTCTTTGACTTCCAGTACATGGCATTTCCAAAAAATCTAATAATAAAGCCTGTGGTTGACTTCCTATCTATACTATCGCCTGCCCAATCAGCATCGACAAAACAATCTAAAATATCAGTATTATCATTCTTAGTATATTTTAATTTAAGATCTCTCGTTAAGTACAAATATTTTAAAACTCGCAAAGCATATTTAAAATGTGTCTGATCATAACAATTTTGGAACCTACTTAAGTAATTTACACTAAAGGATATATCTGGTCTAGTACCAGAACTAATATACAAAAGAGCGCCTATCAAATTTCAAAACTTTATATTTTCATTCACATTATCAGATTGTTCCAATTTTAAATTTATTTCCATTGGGGTTTTAAACAATTTAGCGTCTTCAATATTATAGCGTTTAGCTAAAGACTCTATATAAGTTTTCTGACTCAAAGTTAAAATATTGTTTTGTTCAAAATCATATTCAATATTAATACCAATGTAATTGTTAACTTTGCCCATGTCTTTCATTCTAAATCTTTCAGACAATTTGCTTTTGATCTCAGTGATAACTTGTTTATCTTGACAACAAATTAACAAATCATCAACATATAGTAATAGGTAAACAGTCACATCATTATCTTTTTTAACATATAAACAATAATCATATTTACTTCTTTGAAAACCAAGTGTTGACAAGAAATTATTAAAGCATTCATACCATGCTCTGGGACTTTCTTTTAAGCCATATAATGCCTTAACTAATTTATAAACTCTATCAGTGCTATCGTGATAACCAAGTGGCTGTTTAACATAAACCTCCGATAAAACTGTTCCATTTAAAAAAGCCGTTTCGACATCCATTTGATGAATATCTAGAGAATTCTGACAACAATAAGACAATAGCAATTTAAGTGTTGGCATTTTAGCTACTGGAGAGTAAGTGTCATCAATACAGTCGATTTGTTGAAAGCCTCTTACAACTAACCTGGCTTTGTACTCACTTTCACTCTTCCTTTTGTATACCCACTTTACATCAATTATCTTTTTGTCTTTTCCGGGTTTGTTCATAAGTATCCAAGTATTATTTTTAACAAGACTGTTCATTTCGCGATCCATTGCTTCTTTCCAATGCACAGACTCTTTACAAGTTATCGCCTCCTGAAAATTTTCGGGAGCCGACGCATCACAAAAATTACAATATATGCTATAGTAACCAAATTCTTCGTCAAAACGAACTGAAGGTTTAACTTGTCTTCTTGACTTTCTTCCTTCAATTTCTTCTTCGTCATTATTTATATCATCTTCAATACTTAATTCATATTTCTTATCTTTTCCTGGCTTTTCTCTAATATTTCTATGTCCTTTATTTGTATTAGTGTCATTTTGTTTTTCTTTTATTGTGTCACCAAGCTTATTTTCGTCAATAACCTCTTCTCTATTTAAATAATTTTCTTGATTACTTCTTTCTGAACTTACAACATCATTATTATTTTCTGTATTTCTAAATCTGATTACTTCATTTTCTGGATCTATGAATATAACATTGCGACTTGTTATTATTTTATTGTTTTCTATCAAAATCTTGTATCCGGTATCCGTGTATCCAACTAAAATCCCCTTTACTCCCTTTGGATTTAATTTCGAGGTTCGAATTTCTTCAGGGACTCTAACAAAACATTTGCTTCCATACAATTTCAAATTTTTGATATTCGGTTTCGTGCCGTAAAATATTTCATAAGGACTTTTCTTTTCTGTTGTATTTGTAAGTATTCTGTTTCCAAGATATGCTGCTGTTTGTACACATTCTGTCCAGTAACATTTATCAATATTTGCTTCGCTTCGTAAACATCTTGCACGATCCATTATCGTTCTATTAAACCTTTCTGCTACTCCATTTAGTTCATGTGTGTATGCCGGACCTGGTTTTAAATATATACCCTTTTGTTTCGTAAAATCATAAAAATCTCTATTTAAATACTCACGTCCATTATCACATCTTATTTCTTTAACTCTTTTTCCGGTTTGATTTTCCATTGTGTTCACATAAGTTCTAAAACAATCAAATACGTCGCTTTTATTTTTAATCACACATACTACAGCATGTCTACTGTAATCGTCTATGAACGACACAAAATATCTGTGACCACCGGTACTTACTGGGTTTATGGGGCCATTAACGTCTGTGTGGACTATTTGTAACACTTCTGTTGCTCTGCGTCTATTATTTTCAAAAGGCAAGTTTGTCATTTTATTTTGTAGGCAAATCTCACACTGTACAAAATTTTTATCCAGTTGCCCTGGTAACCCATCTAGTATACATAACTTAGACATTTCCCTAAGCTTTGAAAAGTTAATATGACCCAGAATTCGGTGCCATTTTTCCTTCGTCGTCATAAAATTTTCATTTGCGTATATATTGATATTTCTGTCATTTACTACCGTACCTTCTAATTGATATAATTTATTATTTCTTTTTGCTATAGCTATTAACTTACGTTGCGCATTGTAGATTTCGGCAACATCTCTTTGAAATGTTATCATATTATTTTTATTGACAATTCGTGACACGCTAAGCAAGTTTCTCTTCATAGTTGGTACATAATAAACATTATCAATATCTATTTTAAATGTCTGTCCACTAATACAACATATCATACTTAAACTACCTATCATTTCACACTTCAAACAAAAACCGTCTCCGACTCTTATATTTATAGGATGATCTAACTTTTTATACTTACAAAAATATCTGTTGTCATTAACAATATGATCGCTGCAGCCACTGTCAAGAAGCCAGCTTACTGTATCATTCGTCCCGGCTGTCATTACTTCCACATTGAAATTTTCTGCAGAATTTTCGTTTGTTGTAGATTCACTGTAAGAATTATTTACATTGCCTCGTCCTCTGTTACTTCTGTAGTTGCCTCTTAAGTTGCGACCTCTATACGTTGATCCGCCGTAGCTCCGTGCTCCATAACCATGTCCTCTATGATTTTGTCCTCTGTTACTAAATCCACTATAACCTTGTATAAACTGCGGTCTTCGTCCATCAGTTGCAAACTGTCCGTGTCCATGATTTTGGTAAAGATTTCTAGGACAATTTTTCCAAAAGTGACCTTCTTGATGGCACTCATAGCATCTCTTTGTATTAGAACTACTGCTCATAAAACTCTGCTCTACATTTTCAGTGACTTCATTTTTCTTATATTCCAAAGTGATCTTAGATTTTACGTATTCTACTGTTCGTTCTTCTTTTGGCATGGCATCAACAATGTTGACAATGTATGAAAACTTTTCCGGTAATGATAGTAATAAGTAATTCAATCTATCTTCTTCGCTAACTGTCTCGCCTGTACTTTTTAGATCATTTATTTGCTTCTCAAAAATTTGGAAAAATTCTATCGGGTTTCCGCCTTTAAATTTTGTTTCAAGTATTTTCCTTTTTAATAATAGCTTATTTGCACATCCTTTAATCAGGTACATATCATCAAATTTTTTAATCATTTTGAATGCCGTATCCTCGGAAATTATAATATCTAATTGTGAATTACTAATACTGTTAACTATATAATTCTGTGCTTTTAGCTCCTTCTTTTTCCACTCATTATCTGACATTCCTTCTATCTTACTTTCATTTTCAATTACCTCGATGCAACTCTTCATTCGTAGAAACAGTTTCAAGCGAAATTTCCATTTATCGTAGCTGGACCCATCAAAAATTGTCAAACGAAATTCGTCATTTTTATCTTCCATTTTAAACTCCGTATAATATTGTACTAACGTAGAATCGTCTTCGTAGCTCTGCTACCATGTAAATAAATAAAACTGGTCTTCAAATTGCATAATTCTTGTATTTTCTCAAAATCAAACTAAACATCTATTTTGCACACACATCGAAAAAAAAACCTAATGAAAGAATAGTGACAACATATTTTTTAAAACAACCTTTCACCTTACAATAAAGATAAACACGATAAAGGAGGTTGGTAATATAAATGTACCATACTCAACACTTTGTGAGCAATAGAGTACATCAAGTACATGACGTCATTCCTAAACAGCATTGGAATTATGTCAAGTCAAAGGATAACCCTGCTGATTGTGCAACCAGAGGGAACAGCTGTTTACAATTACTGCAGAATCAGAAATGGTGGCAAGGACCTGACTGGCTTAAAAGTTATAACGAAAAGGCCATTCCACCTTTACTTATTGCTGACACAACTTGTGAGAAAAAACAACGTACTGTATGCGCCACACAGTCTGAACCGTCGTCTTTAATTATTGAATTGATTGACACACATAGTAACATGACCCACATAATACGAGTTGTCGCGTGGATTATGCGCTTTATGAGTAAACAAAAGAATAGACACGTGACAAAATATCTAACATCTGAGGAATTAAAGAAGGCTGAAATTATTATTCTTAAACAAATTCAGATTTATGCTTTTAGAGAGGAACTTTCAAAATTAAAACATGACAGGAGTGTTAGTTGCAAAAGTAATATATTTAATTTAAACCCATTTATTGACAATGACAACATTTTGCGAGTGGGAGGAAGATTAAATAATTCACACTTAAGCATGAACATGAGAAATCCAATTCTCTTACCTCATGATTCTAAATTGACAGACCTGGTAATTTTACAAGCTCACCATGAAACGCTCCATGGAGGTCCAAAATTGACACTTGCACATTTACGACAGAAGTTTTGGATAGTAGGTGGACATCGCGCCGTAAAACGTGTATTACACAGATGTGTCACATGTCGCCGTTTTGCTGCTAAGTCACGAACCCAGATCATGGCAGATTTACCTGAGCCACGAGTGACGATATCGCGTCCCTTTTTACACACCGGAGTTGATTTTACCGGACACATAGAAATCAAAGCTAATAAGGGGCGTGGAATAAGAACTTTATTGGCATACATTGCAGTCTTCGTCTGTTTAGCCACCAAGGCAATCCACCTGGAACTGGTGACAGAACTTAGCAGTGCAGCATTCCTTGCAGCATTTAAAAGGTTTTGTGCACGGCGTGGTAAGCCAAGCGATATGTACAGTGACAATGGCACGAATTTCATTGGAGCAAATCGTATTCTATTAAAACAATACAGAGATATTTTAAATACAATAGACGTTCACTTACTAGGGAATATTGAACAACTTGGAATTAAATGGCATTTCAATGCACCTATTTGGCCAAGTGCTGGCGGACTGTGGGAGGCAGCAGTCAAGAGTATGAAATACCATCTAAAACGAGTACTTGGAGAGCAACGACTAACGTATGAAGAATTTACGACTCTTCTACATCAGATCGAAGCATGCTTGAACTCCAGACCTCTGTGCACTCTCACCGAAAGCACAGAAGATATTGACTGCTTGACTCCAGGCCATTTTCTCACTGGCACCAATATTTTAACTATACCTGAAAGTGAAGATAATAATTTTGACCTAAGAAAGCGATGGCAAATGGTACAAAAAATTACAAATGATTTCTGGAAAAGGTGGTCTCGTGAATATCTGCAACAAATGCAAGTCCGATTGAAGTGGAAGACACATCAAACAGACGCTCGAATTGACGATATTGTGTGCATCCAAGATGAGAAGTTACCAGCAGGAAAATGGGCTTTAGGACGTGTAACTGAATTACACCCTGGAAAAGACGGCCATACTCGAGTAGTGACCCTGAAAACTGCAAAGGGTGACATTAAAAGACCAATTACAAAATTAGTGGCCTTAATTGATGCTCCAAGCAATGACAAATGTGAAGTAAAGTGTAGAACACGAAAAGGGTCATCTTGGAAAAGTTTAATTTGTTCTTTTTTACTTTTGATTTTGATGACATTTATCACTCCCACAATACAAATGCAAACAGCACGTGACATAAAAATTACCACAATAACCGGGAATCAGACAATTTACCTTGACAAAATATCAGATGTTCAAGAAATTAAAGATGAATGGAAATTAGTTTTCTTTTACAATATGACAAATTACTGGCAAAATGTGGCAGCCCTAGAACAGTATGTCATACATTTAAAACAATTTCAACGAGATGACTGGGCTATACAATTTCATGTTTTAATTAACCAGTTAGAACAAGGCATTAATGAACTTAATTATTATAATAATTTGCTTAAAACCCAACACTTAATGCATAATCGTTATAAACGAGGTTTGATCGACGGAATTGGTTATGTCGCAAATACGCTTTTTGGTGTCTTAGATCAGCGTTTTGCCGATAAGTATGAAAGTGACATAAAAAATATTCAGAATAATGAAAATCATATGCTTCAACTGATTAAAAATCAAACCAGTATCTTGGAAACTGAGAATAACATCTTGCAACGCAATGAAGCCACAATGATTAAACATTTTTATTTAATAAATGAGCAAATAAATGCATTAAAAACTGATTCGCTGAAAGATAAATTATTTACGGAAAATGGATTTTATGTCATAACATCATCTATTGCAGCTGAAAGTATGATACAAAATTTAAAATACATTCAACAGACTATTATTAATACATTAACTAATATGTATCAAGGCCATATAGACGTCCATTTATTGTCAGCTAATCAATTGCAAAAGGAACTTGACAAAATTGCTCGCTATTTGCCACGGAATTTAGCACTACCCGACGTACAGGATGATGTAAAAGAATTATATAAATTATTCCGGATTCATGCGCGAATCACAAAACAAAATCTGTTAATGGAAATCAAAATACCTTTATTGAGTGATGAACTATATGAACTTAGTAAATTAATAAGCATTCCTCAACGTGTTAATTCGACACACATTATAAATGTCATTCCAGTCACCGAATTTATTGCATTTAACATCAACAGACATTCCTTTATACCGCTACATCAATCAGAGATTTATGAATGTCAGAAAATTCACGAACTGAAATTATTATGCAAATTTAACCATCCTGTATATAACTTAGGCAGTCTCACTCAATCTATTTGCAATCAACAAATAATTCGTAACAATGAACAACATGATATGTATTGTAATATCGAATTAAAAACATGCATGGACAAGTGGATACAATTACATAAACAAAACACGTGGTTTTATTATTGCTGTGAGAAATGCTACGTCCACATAATTTGCCCAGGAGGCATGACGTCAGAAACATTACTTGACCTTGGACTGATTACACTTGGTCGTGGGTGTGTCCTGAGAGGTGACACGTTCATGTTATATGCAAACATGGAATATTCCAGTCAAGTAACATTAAATTTAGATAATGTCATACAGCCTCCAGAAATATCACCAATAAATAATATTGTCAACACGTCTATAAATTCATCTTTTCATATTGAAAATCATAATAAATTATATAAACATATTGAAAAAGAAATTAATTTGATAAAGGAACAATCTGACATATCAAATACGAGTATAAACAATCATGACCTACACCACTATGCGATGATTTACATTGTTTTATTCATATGCATTGCACTGTCTGTAACTTCCGTTTGGTGTTGGAGAAGGATCGCTCGGGAAGCTCTCAACACTTCCCGCCGTACTGAACATATAGAGCTACAAAAAATATCAAAGAAAGACGAAAAGCCTGAAGCTGAAGACCTTTATAGTACAGTGCAACAGAATGTGAAATCATGTGAAAAAGGTGGACACTCTTCTAACCAAGTGAAATTTGACACTAAAAAACATAGTGACGTGTGTTAAGTTAATTAAGTTAAAATTATATCATAGGGACTTTAAATCATTTTAAATTAACATAATTATTGTCTCAATTCTTACAATTGTTATTATTTACTGTTTTCATTTTTATACTTAGGATAAAATGACATTTTATTTTTACCTTTTTAAGATTTTCCACTGTACTGTTACTTTACATTTATTTCATGTTGTTTAAGTTATTTCATTGATTTCAATTTAATGTCTTTTTAACATAGTTTTCTGTCGGTGTTGGCAATATGTACAAAGTACATTATGCATATATTTTTATCATTAGGCGCGTCAATATTGCACTTTGGTCGCGACCTACAATTAGCGGTGCAATGAACTACGGTCTGTTGTCGTGGTTCATATTTATGCATGTTTTACGAATTTAAGATCAGTGTTCAATTAGAAGTCTTGAAAACAACTCTCGCTTTGCATTTTATTTTTCTTCTTTTTGGCACTCACTGCATTGACATTAGATTAAGTTGACATTTAGGTTAAGTTGCATACTCTTACACATTCCTAGAATTCGACCTTATTATCTAGGTGCTAATTTAGACTGACTCATCATTCTACTTATGTTAATAAATTTCATTAGGAAAGTATACAATTTGTTTTAATTAATATCTATTTGGATTTGAAAGAAGAAGTACAATCATTTTTCGGTAAGGAAAATATTTATTTACCTAATGGTTTCCCAAAAATTGATATTTCTATGCTCATGTTATTTATAATCAATTAGTGAATTTTGAATTGAACTCTTCTAATATGTTAACTTATTTAATGTAGTGCTCAGTAAAATAAGGTAGGTACGCCTACCCGTAAATATACACAAAAATCGCAAATTAAAAGCAAATCGCAAATTAAAGTTAAATATAATTATATTTACTTATTCGTAGAGTTGCACAAAAATGAAATTAGTTTGTTCTAAAAACATGAATGTTTACAAATGTAGAGTCAAAACACTATTGAGTAGGTATCTTCTCTCCGCCTCTTTCTAACATAACCTGGAAAGTGGGGTGTTGTCCTATTTTTGTTCAACGTAACTAGAACACAGAAAAGCCCTTCGAGATAAAAGAAAGTGCAGATTAACCAAGGAATGGCAGCTAATTTTAGTATTTTGATTAAAGTCTCGTGGTAAGCGCCGGGAGCAAGTTATAAAAAAAAACAGGTCAGAAAAATTACCTCCTGATACGGAATTGTCCAAAAACCTTAATTATTGAGGCTAGCGTTAAGAAAT
>CAWVPI010000089.1:0-22756 GCA_963931975.1 Cataclysta lemnata
GTGACTGTTATTACAATATTTATAATCCTTGTAGCACATGCTATCTATGTATATATCCTTTATAGCATTGCCCAAATATTTATATCTAATATACCCAATGTCATATACTATTTATTATGTATCTATCTTAGTACATGGCTTCCTTATCTCCCTATTATTATTGCTTTGTATCCGTATTTAATGTATGTGTAATATATATCTCATATGCTATGTATCTATACATAATTATAATATTATATCCCCACATCGTCACGCTTGCATTCTAAAGTCCGTATGCAACGTACACGACCTGCAATAGTATGAGTGCATATATGGTGGGCCGCATTGTATCCATATAAGGGTGCATTATTGCACTGCTATTGAGGTAGCTGTATATGCATGGGTTTGGTGCCGTGCGTGATGAACGCATGGTGCGTCTGACACTTTGTGACGATGGGGGGCGCTCTGTTTAGCTGGCTAGTATATGTATGTATTGGCAACTGTTTCTCGGGGCGCGGGTCACGCGTAGGCGTTGGCCTGGGCGTTCACTGTGGCCCGCTGCTATTTTATTAGTGTTTTAGTGTTAGGTTTTATGTCACTTAGTTAAATAATATAGATATAGTGTTCAAAGTTAGCTGTAGCAATTAAATAGACATAATTTTCTAGCGTAGCTTGTTAGTACCTAAATTAGTTGATAGTTTTTATTATGTATTTGTGTAGCTCGTAGTTTGTTATTGTGGCATTGATAGTGTAGTGAGTGACTTAATGCCTCATAAATAGAATTTGTGTTCGTAATGTGTATATAATGGTATGTAGATGATTAGTTTTATTAGTTAAGTAGTATAGATTGGGGAGGGGAATAGATAAGGAATATAGCATAGTTATTTTATAGTGTAATTAAGGGAAGAAAAGGAAACGGGAAAAAGTAAGAATACAATAATAATGGTAAAAGAAAGGAAAAGAAAAGCCTTATTAATCCAAAAAAAAAAAAAAAAAAAAAGAAAAACTAAAATAGTTAAAAGAATTAAAAAAAAAAAAAAAAAAAAAAAAACCTAACCTAACCTAACCTAACCTAACCTAACCTAACCTAACCTAACCTAACCTAACCTAACCTAACCTAACCTAACCTAACCTAACCTAACCTAACCTAACCTAACCTAACCTAACCTAACCTAACCTAACCTAACCTAACCTAACCTAACCTAACCTAACCTAACCTAACCTAACCTAACCTAACCTAACCTAACCTAACCTAACCTAACCTAACCTAACCTAACCTAACCTAACCTAACCTAACCTAACCTAACCTTTTTTTTTTTTTTTTTTTTTTTAGCCAGGGGTAAACTGCTGTTGCGCATTCCTTCGCCGCGACGGGAACGCCGCCTTGAAGGGTAAGTAGGACTCGAGGGAAGAGGTTCCCTCCATACCCACTAAACATCCCCTGGGTGATACACCTCAACGCGTTGATGGGGGCCTAGGACATGACCGAAGTCTCCCATCCATTCACCCCCATCGCGTTGCCCGCAATGGCGGGCTCTCCTCTACCTAGTGCCGCAGCCCCCGTATCACAGGGCGCCGCAGCTCTCCCCAGGAGTTCCCCCGTCGGGCTAATGTTCCCGGCTCGGCGAACGAACCCCTTCTGCTGCAAACGGGCAAGCCCGGAGCTAAGCCCTCCCCACCTATGCACACAGCCGCCGGACAAACGCCCCGACACGGCCCCACGCACGTCTCCAACAGCGGCGCCAGAAGGGTAAGCACCCTTCCGGTGCCACGATTGGGGACAGCCACTAGTTGGCCCTGAAAAGGGCCGTTTTGAGGGGCCTCCTCCCCCGCCCTCTGAGAACAGAGGGACTGGAGGTGGCCACACTCACCCCGAACGCTGCCGGACAGATGCCCCGACGCAGCGCTCCCCATCCTCCCCGGAGCCCTGAAAAGGGCTGTTCAGCAGGCCCGCGCTCCCCGCCCATACAGGAGGCGCACCCCCGCCCATACAGGGGCTGGCCATGCTCGCCTCCAAAGCTGCCGGGCAAATGCCCCGACGCAGCCTTCCTCCTCAGTTTGGCAGACCTGCACCCCCGCCCATACAGGAGCCGGTCCGCCCCGCCTTCGGGGCCCTGAAAAGGGCCGTTTTTGAACGCTGCCGGACAAATGCCCCGACGCAGCGCTCCCCATCCTCCCCGGAGCCCTGAAAAGGGCTGTTCAGCAGGCCCGCGCTCCCCGCCCATACAGGAGGCGCACCCCCGCCCATACAGGGGCTGGCCATGCTCGCCTCCAAAGCTGCTGGGCAAATGCCCCGCCGCAGCCTTCCTCCTCAGCTTGGCAGACCTGCACCCCCGCCCATACAGGAGCCGGTCCGCCCCGCCTCCTCCCTCACACGCCGCCGGACAAACGCCCCGACGCGGCCCCACACACGTCTCCAACAGTAGTGTCAAAAGGGGCCCGGATGGAACTCAGCGTCAAATTTAAGGCTATGGTCTACGCATTGCCCCCCCTCCGAAGGCCGTGGCCATCCCGTGGCCGAAGCGCAAATGCGCCGCTACCCCCACGTCTTAGGTGGGAGGTCCAACGCACCAGTGAGGGCACCAGGGTCTGCATCGACCAGCCAACGCTGCCTCTTCCGGCACCACCATTGGAGACCACTACGACCAAAGGCCGTACCTCCTCTGTTCCGAAGCTAGCCGTCTGGTTGATGGTTCGACGCGGCAGGCGTCGATCCATCAACCAGCCGTTGCCCAGGGTGCACCACGTGGAGGTCTCGGAACTTCGCACCCCAACCTAACCTAACCTAACCTAACCTAACCTAACCTTTTTTTTTTTTTTTTTTTTTGTAGCCAGGGGTAAACTGCTGTTGCGCATTCCTTCGCCGCGACGGGAACGCCGCCTTGAAGGGTAAGTAGGACTCGAGGGAAGAGATTCCCCCCATACCCACTAAACATCCCCTGGGTGATACACCTCAACGCGTTGATGGGGGCCTAGGACATGACCGAAGTCTCCCATCCATTCGCCCCCATCGCGTTGCCCGCAGTAGCGGGCTCTCCTCTACCTAGTGCCGCAGCCCCCGTATCACAGGGCGCCGCAGCTCTCCCCAGGAGTTCCCCCGTCGGGCTAATGTTCCCGGCTCGGCGAACGAACCCCTTCTGCTGCAAACGGGCAAGCCCGGAGCTAAGCCCTCCCCACCTATGCACACAGCCGCCGGACAAACGCCCCGACACGGCCCCACGCATGTCTCCAACAGCGGCGCCAGAAGGGTAAGCACCCTTCCGGTGCCACGATTGGGGACAGCCACTAGTTGGCCCTGAAAAGGGCCGTTTTGAGGGGCCTCCTCCCCCGCCCTCTGAGAACAGAGGGACTGGAGGTGGCCACACTCACCCCGAACGCTGCCGGACAAATGCCCCGACGCAGCGCTCCCCATCCTAACCTTTTTTTTTTTTTTTTTTTTAGCCAGGGGTAAACTGCTGTTGCGCATTCCTTCGCCGCGACGGGAACGCCGCCTTGAAGGGTAAGTAGGACTCGAGGGAAGAGGTTCCCTCCATACCCACTAAACATCCCCTGGGTGATACACCTCAACGCGTTGATGGGGGCCTAGGACATGACCGAAGTCTCCCATCCATTCGCCCCCATCGCGTTGCCCGCAGTAGCGGGCTCTCCTCTACCTAGTGCCGCAGCCCCCGTATCACAGGGCGCCGCAGCTCTCCCCAGGAGTTCCCCCGTCGGGCTAATGTTCCCGGCTCGGCGAACGAACCCCTTCTGCTGCAAACGGGCAAGCCCGGAGCTAAGCCCTCCCCACCTATGCACACAGCCGCCGGACAAACGCCCCGACACGGCCCCACGCACGTCTCCAACAGCGGCGCCAGAAGGGTAAGCACCCTTCCGGTGCCACGATTGGGGACAGCCACTAGTTGGCCCTAAAAAGGGCCGTTTTGAGGGGCCTCCTCCCCCGCCCTCTGAGAACAGAGGGACTGGAGGTGGCCACACTCACCCCGAACGCTGCCGGACAAATGCCCCGACGCAGCGCTCCCCATCCTCCCCGGAGCCCTGAAAAGGGCTGTTCAGCACGCCTGCGCTGCCCGCCCATACAGGAAGCGCACCCCCGCCCATACAGGGGCTGGCCATGCTCGCCTCCAAAGCTGCCGGGCAAATGCCCCGACGCAGCCTTCCTCCTCAGTTTGGCAGACCTGCACCCCCGCCCATACAGGAGCCGGTCCGCCCCGCCTTCGGGGCCCTGAAAAGGGCCGTTTTTGAACACTGCCGGACAAATGCCCCGACGCAGCGCTCCCCATCCTCCCCGGAGCCCTGAAAAGGGCTGTTCAGCACGCCTGCGCTCCCCGCCCATACAGGAAGCGCACCCCCGCCCATACAGGGGCTGGCCATGCTCGCCTCCAAAGCTGCCGGGCAAATGCCCCGACGCAGCCTTCCTCCTCAGCTTGGCAGACCTGCACCCCCGCCCATACAGGAGCCGGTCCGCCCCGCCTCCTCCCTCACACGCCGCCGGACAAACGCCCCGACGCGGCCCCACACACGTCTCCAACAGTGGTGTCAAAAGGGGCCCGGATGGAACTCAGCGTCAAATTTAAGGCTATGGTCTACGCATTGCCCCCCCTCCGAAGGCCGTGGCCATCCCGTGGCCGAAGCGCAAATGCGCCGCTACCCCCACGTCTTAGGTGGGAGGTCCAACGCACCAGTGAGGGCACCAGGGTCTGCATCGACCAGCCAACGCTGCCTCTTCCGGCACCACCATTGGAGACCACTACGACCAAAGGCCGTACCTCCTCTGTTCCGAAGCTAGCCGTCTGGTTGATGGTTCGACGCGGCAGGCGTCGATCCATCAACCAGCCGTTGCCCAGGGTGCACCACGTGGAGGTCTCGGAACTTCGCACCCCTCCCCATCCTAACCTAACCTTTTTTTTTTTTTTTTGTCCAGGGTAAAAATGCATTTACGCACATCCCGCGGTCCCGGGACATGGACCGCGGGGGTGTGTGGGACTCCCCGGCGTGTATAGAGCGCCGGGACTACGCCACTAAAAATTCCCTGGGTTCTTCGTCTTCTGCAGTTTCGGGGATAAAAGGGCAACAGCAAGCCTTATTCCCAGGAGTCCCCGATCTGCTCATGTCCCTCCGGACTCTTCTCCTGACGCAGCTGAACCGCGCACACGTCTCCTCCGCGATGGCACACCGAAGAACTTGTGTGCCATCGCTACTCCACGATTCTCTCGCACCGGGATATGTGTCCCGCCCGATGCTCGAGTCTTTAAGGGGCCATCGTGCCGGCAAAAGCCCTGCGACGACGCCCTGGCCTCTTACGCCGATGGGGATGCGCGGATGGGTCATCCTCGCGCCTTCTCTCCTCGGCTTCCTTTGCACTGAGGACAGCCTCGCTGAATTTCGAGACCGCCTCCCACTCTCTGTCTCCTTCAACCATTGCAGCTACAATAGCTGGCAGTGACAGATCACTGCCAATCGCCGCGACCAACTCTTGCCTCTCGGCTGCCCAGGCCGGGCATTCTTGCACCGTGTGCAGTGCCGAGTCATCACTTGCGTCACAGTGGTGACATGCTGGAGTTTGCTCTCTCCGCGCCACATTGCACAGGTATCTCCCAAAGCATCCATGCCCTGAGAGAACCTGCGCCAGTCGGTGAGAGAGCAAACCCCCGCTCTGCTCTCGTCGTTCCAGCCACTCCATGAACACGGGCCGAATGGCCTGTATGGTTAGGCGGCCTGCCTCCGGTTCGCGTAGCCTACGCCTCCAACGTCTGAGGGCTTTGCGCTTGGCATCGCTTCTCCAATCTTCAATGACTTCGGGCAGTGGAGCAGACCCCCGGCTTTTCGCCTCTTTGGTCTTGCTGTAAACGACTGCCCGAACGTTTGCCTCCAGGTCCCACGGGAGTGAGGCGGCAAGAAGACACGCCGCTTCGTACCCTACGGTCCGGTACGCCCGAGCCATCCTGAGTGCCACGACCCGCTGCGATTGCCGCAGAACGGCCAAATTGTGGCGACTCAGGGCATCCGCCCATATGGGCGCACCGTATAACGCCACTGAGCGTACGACTCCCGCAAATAAACGCCGACAACCGGTGTTCGGTCCACCCAAATTCGGCATGAGCCGGCTGAGGGCGGACGATGTCCTACTCAGTTTTGGAGCTAACTGCTCAAAATGCGCCTTGAAACTCCATCGACTGTCTAGTACGACGCCCAAATACTTGAGCGTCGACCCGACGCCGATGGAAACTCCGCTTACAACGATTCGCGCATCGTTTGGTGGTTTCCTCCGCGGGCCATGGAAGCAAATAGCCTCCGACTTTTCTAAAGCCACCTTCAGCCCCAGACTCCTTATTCGTCTGACAACGTGTGCTACGCCTGCTGTTCCCAACACGCTCGCGTCACGGAACGTTTTCCCGCGAGCGGTGACCAGCGTATCATCGGCGTAGCACACTACCTCAACTCCTCTGAGGTTGGCGCCACGGATCGCCCAGTCGTATCCGATGTTCCACAGGAGCGGCCCAAGTACCGACCCCTGTGGAACACCGCACTCAACGCTTCTCCATCGCCAACCATCTCTTGTAGGATACTCTACTGTTCTATCCGTCAGATAGTTGCCTATCAGGTCCCGTAGGTATAGTGGAACACCATGGTAAAGGAGCGCCGCTTTAATGCAAGCGTGCGGCAGGGTGTTAAATGCGTTGGCGATGTCGAGTGACACCGCCAACACAACTCCTCCACGCTCCACCTCCTCTTCGGCTAGGGCCCTCACCCTGGATATGGCGTCTAGGGTGGACCTGCCCCGCCGGAAACCGAACTGGTTTTCAGCCAAGTTAGGCCCGGTCTCGTCCAGAATCTTGTTTAGGCGGGCAGCGATGATCCTCTCAAATAGCTTGCCCGCCTCCTCCAACAACACGATTGGCCGATAGGCGGATGGCGACTCAGCAGGGCGCCCTCCCTTTCGGAGGAGCACAAGTCTGCCGTTCTTCCACCTATGGGGAAATCTTCTCTCCTGCAGACAAGTCGTAAGAAGACTCCTAAACCTGTGCTCTAATCCGTTGTCGAGGGCAAGCACCCATGCTCTGCCAGGCGTTCCATCGGGACCTGGGGCCGTGTTTTTGGCTTTGAGCCTGAGAACAGCGGCACCCAGTTCCCCCACCGTCACCTCCGGAATCTGCCCGTCTTCCTCCCTCGCCACTAAAGGCCTTGGGATGGGCGGCGTCACCCTCGCAGGACGACTTGGGAATAGGGCCTCCATGATTGTGTCCAGCAACTCAGGGTCCATGTTGGACGTCAGCGGCGGAGCCCAGGGACGAAGCCTGCTCATAACGAGCCGGTAAGGCCTGCCCCATGGGTCGCCGTCCAACATGTCCATCAGCTCTTGCCAGGATCGTTCCTTAGCCTCGCTAATCTGTATTCTTAGCTCCTTTTTTGCCGCCTGATAAGCAGCATAATGCCGGGCCTCCTCCTCCTCATTGGGGTTACGGCGTCTTCTGCCCCTTCTGCGGCTTCTGGTATACTGGCGTCTGGCTGAGACACACGCTGCACGGAGACGTGCCAGTTCAGCCGACCACCAGTACACCTGCTTCTTAGGCGGGAGCGATCTTACACGCGGCATCGCGACGTCGCACATGTGGGACATCGCCTCGCAAAACCACTCCGCCTCTCCGTCTGCCGATGGTGACTCTGGTATAGGAGACCAGCTCTCAACTATAGACGCCAGAACAAACGCGTCATGGTCTAGCCTCTTTAAAGCCCACCTTGGGCCCGAATCAGCGACAGTTCGGCTTGGGCCGCTCGGGTTCCGTGTACTAGAGGAGAGGTCATACCGGATATACCGGTGGTCCGATAACGACTCCTCCTCCACCACGACCCTCCAGCCCTGGACACGGCGTGCGAGACCGGGGCTTGTGAACGTGATGTCCACCTTCGAGCCCCCATTCCATCGCACGCACGTGTCTGCCGTCCCGCAGTTGTGGACAATCAGGCCGTTCGCGGCAATCCACTCCTCAACCACGGTCCCTCGCGGGTCTGTATCCGGAGAGCCCCACTCCGTCGATTTGGCGTTTAGGTCTCCAGCGACTGCCACCTGATAACGCCGACACCAACCGAGGAGCAGGGAGTCTAGACCGGCGAGGAATCCCTCGAATTCGACCAGTGGCCTATTCGGCGAAAAGTACACTGCCAGCAAAGCGACGTCTCCTAGAAGAACGCAGACAAAACCATGCCCTCTCACTGTCTTGCCGATTGGGGGAGCGCCATTTGCTGCGTTCACCACCACGGCCACCGTCTTATCGTGGTCCCCCACCCAATCGTCTCGGGAAGGGACCAAATATGGCTCACTAATGACCGTCACGTTTATCGACCACTGTGCCGCACTCTGGAATAAAAGATCCTGAGACCTGGCACAGTGGTTGATATTCGCCTGTAAATCCTAACCTAACCTAACCTAACCTAACCTAACCTAACCTAACCTAACCTAACCTAACCTAACCTAACCTAACCTAACCTAACCTTTTTTTTTTTTTTTTTTTTTTTTTTTTTTTTTTTTTTTTTTTTTTTTTTTTTGACGGAGTGGAATGCATTTACGCACCGTATCGGCCGCTAGCTAGACGGCCGACGTGTGTGGGACTCGCCCGACTCAAGACCGAGTCGGGAATACGCCACTAAACCACTCCGGTGTCCCTCCAGCCCTTCTAACGGGGAGAGTCTGGGGTCTGCCGCGAGGCAATTCACCAGTCTCTCCCCAGGGCCTCCCGGCTTACGCCGGGGTCAGCGCCGAGGAGGGGATGTCCGGAACACTGGACATCCCCCCAGACGGGGTGGCCTGTGCAATGCACACACGGGGGCTAACCCGAGTGTGCAGGCCACTCTTGTCGGGCCTAAGAAGGACGAACATGAGCTCGCCTCCTTCGGCCCGTCCGCCTGCGCCGGAGGGGAGCGGCAAGAGCATCATCTTCCCGCTCCCTCTCCGCTGCCTCCTTCTGCGACATGACAGCTTCGCAGAAGGAGGCGGCAGCCTCCCAGATTCTCTCGCTCTCAACCATGGAACGAACCAGGGTTGGGAGCGAGAGATACCCACCGCCGAGCGCCGCGCGGAGTGTGCGGCGCTCGAGTCGCCAGGCCGGGCATACGCAAAGTGTATGCTCGGCCGTATCGTCAGGAGCGTCACAGTGATGACACCGTGACGACTCCTCTCGACGGGCGACCTTGTGCAGGTAGTGACCGAAGCACCCATGTCCGGTCAAAACCTGCACAAGGCGGTAGGTGAGGCTGCCGTGCCGGCGCCCAACCCACTCCTCCAACACCGGACGGATTGCCTCAACCGTCCGGTGGCCGGCACGCGGGGCTAAGAGTGCCTCGCCCCACTGACCAACGGCATGCCGTTTGGCCAGGGTACGCACCCGTCTCACCTCTTCGAGCACGGGGCGTTCCCCCCGCAACCTTGCAGCGACCCGAGCCCGATGCACCCTGGACAGAACCAGGGCCTCGAGCTCCCAAGGAGGCGTGCCTGCTAGAATGCAGGCAGCCTCGTGGCCGACCGTGCGATAAGCTCGCACGGTCCGGGTCGCGATGACCCTCTGCGGTTGGCGCAAGAGGGCCTTCGTGCGGGGGGAGAGGCACTCCGCCCAGATCGGGGCTCCGTAGAGTGCCATCGACCGTATCACATTATGATACAGTCGACGGCACGACGAGCTGGGACCTCCCAAATTGGGGAGGGCCCGTCCGAGGGCGGCGGCGGCTGCACAGAGCCGGGGAGCTAGGAGCTTAAAATGCTCCTCAAAACTCCACCGGGGATCCAGAATCAGGCCGAGGTACTTCATGTGCACCTCGACGGGAATCCGGACCCCCTCCACTCGGACACGGAGCCCCGATGGGGTTCTGCGTCTCGGGGCATGGAAAGACATGGCCCTCGTTTTGGTGAGGGCCACTTCCAGCCCCAACATGCGGATGCGCCGGACGACGAGAGAAGTGCCGACCGACGCAAGGTGGACCGCATCCTCCCACTCGCGAGCCCTTGCCGCGACTAGAGTGTCGTCCGCAAAGCAGACGATCTCCATTCGCGGCAAGAGCTGGCCACGCAGAACCCAATTGTACCCCAGGTTCCAGAGTAACGGTCCGAGGACGGACCCCTGGGGTACACCTGCCGCCATGTTCCACGACTGGACGCGTCCCTCCCCATCCTCGTAAAGGACCACCCTCTCGCGAAGGTAGTCCGTCACGAGGGCACGGAGGTAGAGGGGCACCTGGTGAAAGGCAAGTGCCGCCTCTATGCACTCATGGGGGAGGCTGTTAAAGGCATTCGCGATGTCAAGAGACACCACGATAACAGCCTCCCCATTTGTTGTGGCCGCCTCAGTCCACCTCTTGAGGCGGGCCACCGCGTCCATCGTGGACCGACCGGTGCGAAAGCCATATTGGGGCTCGGCAAGATCCGGCCCCTGGGTCTCAAGGTGCTGGAGGATCCGGGAAGCGAGAATCTTCTCGAAAAACTTCCCGGACTCGTCCAGCAGCACCACCGGTCGGTAACCCGACGGGGAGTCGGGAGGGCGTCCATCCTTGCGGAGGAGGCAAAGTCTCCCAACTCTCCATCGTTTGGGGAAGCGGTTCGTCGCGATGCAGGTATCGAGCACCGCGCGGAACCGCTCCTCCAATGGCCCCAATGCAAGGGCCATTACCTTAGAAGGGACCCCATCGGGCCCCGGAGCCTTCCTTTTGGTCCGGAGCCGGTCCCTTCCCCGGTCGAACTCCGCGTCCGTGACGGGAGGCCCGGGAGGTCCGTCGGTCCTCTCCTCCAGCGCTCGTGAGCTGGAGGAGGCCGACGTGGGGGGAGCGAAGTGTCCTGGATCCGGAAAAAGGGACTCCAGGACACTCTGCAACAGCGCAGGCTCCATACAGGAAGTCGGCGGGGCGGCCTCGAGAAATTTGCCCCGCACGACCCTGTACGGCCTCCCCCACGGGTCGTTGTCAAGGAGCGCTAAGAAGCGCTCCTCCGACTCGACCTTGCCCCTGCGGATCGCCGTCCGCAGGAGCTTTTGGACCTCCCGGAACGCCCGGCGGAGCTCGATCGCCTCCCCAGGTCTCCGGTCGCGCCTACGTCTGCAACGCAGGTAGGCGCGCCGGGCGGCGAGAGTGGTGGCACGCAGGGCAGAGATCTCCTGCGTCCACCAGTATGCCTCCCGCCTGTTGGGACGGCCTCGAGATCGCGGCATAGCGGCGTCGCAGACGACCTCCATGTCGTCCGCGAAGAGCGCCGCCATGCCCTCGGCGTCCCCCACCAGCTCCGCCGGAGGCTCCGACCACGAGCGAAAGATGGCCGCCTCCTCGGCCACCTCCCGTCGGAGCCTGGCGAACGACCACCTCGGGAAAGAGGAGGGGGCGCTCGCCGCGGGGCCCAGATGAACAGGGGCCCCAGGACCAGCCACGGAGACCGTGTACCGGACATAGCGGTGGTCCGATAGGGCCTCCGCGTTGTCCACCACTCGCCAGTCCCTGATTCGGGCGGCGAGTGACGAGGTGGCAAAGGTGGTGTCCACTATGGAGTCACCCTGCCACCTCACACAAGTCGGGGTGGAACCCCGGTTGAGGATCTGAAGACCCAGGCAACATGCCCAGTCCATCAGATCCTCACCAAAAACATTGTTGTGAGGGGACCCCCACGCCGTGTGCTTGGCGTTGAAATCCCCTCCCACCAACACCGGAAGCGAGGCCGCGCGCCGAACCACTCCCTCAACCGCAGCCAAAAACCGCTCAAACTCGGCTCGGCTGCGGTTGCCGGAGAAGTAGGTGGACACGGCCACCACTCCTCCCCACTGCACCGCCACAAAACCCGCTCCTCTCTCTCTGAGAGAGAGAGGAGGGGAGGCACTGGTGCCCACTCCCACCACCGCCGCGAGCCCGTCCGTCGCCCCGAACCACCTCGTGGACGACGGGATACGGTGCGGCTCCGACACAAGCGCCAGGTCCACTCCCCACTCCGCCATCGCTTGAAACATCAGGTCTTGCGACCCGGCGGAGTGGTTGACATTGACCTGTAAAATTTCGCCAATGGACCTACTAGGCATTGGTAGTGTCCATTGGCGAGACTCCCAGAGCGGACCTGACGGTCGGCGCTCGTGATACCGCTTGAGGGCGGCCCTTTACTGGGGGAGGGTTGCACATTGGCCCCCCCATTCGATGTCCCGCCGGCAGGCCCTTATCGGTGCACAGCGCGCACTTGAAAGGCGCGCTGCACGAGGCCGCCCTGTGGCCCTCCTCGCCGCAGCGGAAGCACAGACGGCTGCGGTCCCTGCTCGTGGGGCAGAGCTGGACAGTGTGGCCCTTATCCATGCACTTGTGGCAGCGCATTGCGCGCTGCTCAAGTGCCCGGATAGACACCACGCTCCACCCCACACAAACCCGCTCTCCCTCAACGAGTTTGGGAAGAACCTCTAAGGGGCAGGAGGCCACCACCGACCCCATGCCCCTGCTACCGACAACAATGGTGCCCACCCTTATCTTATCGGGTGGGCACCCCGCCCTTTCGGCTAGCGCCGCCCGCAGCTCGTCCACGTCGATGGAGTCATCCATCCCACTGACCCTGAAGTCGGCCATTTTGGTGGGACGGGTGACTCGAGCGGAGTCCCCCAGCACCTCTCCCAACTTGTGGGCCAGTGCATCGGCCTGACTCGTCGTGGTCTCCTTAGGGAGCTCCATTAGGCAGGCCCCGGTCATTGTTCTACGGAACCTACCGGGGCGAATGCCCAGCTCCCCAAGGGACACCTTTGTCTTAGCAGCGGCCAGGACGTCCTTGTACGTGGCGCCATCGGCCACTGCTTCCGGCTTTAGAGCCACGACCACCGCCATCGTTTTTGGCGGCTTGGGGACCTTTGGCGGCGCAGGAGGGGCAGCCTTCTCCTGGGCCTTGGCAGGGGCCTTGCGGGCCTTCTTGACGACAGTCGTCCATTCGTTAAGGACGACTGGTTGTACAACGCCGGACGGACCCGCAATTTGTCCAGCGGCCCTGCCAGCAGCCGGCTTCTTCGGCGCCACCAACCTTGCCTGTCGAGGCAAGTTGGCCTCCGGCGCCAGAGTTGCCGTCACCGCCCTCACAGGGCGCCCCAAAATTGGGCTGGAAGCCCGACCCGCCGCCACCGGCTCCCTCTTGTCCGAGGTAGGTGGGCGGGACGCCACGACCCGATCCGCTGCCAGCGCTGGACGACGGGACTTTGCCGGCAACAGGCGACCGTCCACCTCCAATCCCTCCAGACGGGCATTTATGACCCCCGCTGTATGGGCCATCAATTCCCGCTGGAGCTTGGCCATCGCCCTACCGAATGCGGCGATGGTCAAAACGGACTCACCGTCGTCCGCCTTTTCTGTGGCCCGTTTCCCGCCGCCGCCTTTAGCTGCGGCCTCCTCAGCGCCGCCACCACCACCACCGCCAACAGTCTCCGCCACCACCGGTCGTCGTGCCTTCTCCTTGCGGGGTGGGACTTCCCTTTCGGAGAAGGCCCTCCGCAATGCCGCGACTTCCTCCCCCAACGCAGAAAGCTGGCCCCTCAATCTTTTATTGTCCGCCGTAACACGACGGACCTCCTCGCTCGTCTTTCTTTTGGCCAGGGTGCGGACCACTCCCATCATCCCCTCCATCGCATCCCTGACCTCTTTAATGCAGGTCCCCTTTAGGTTTTTGGACTTGCGGAGGACCTGGTCTATCGTGACCACACCCTCCACAAATTTTTCCTGCAGGGTTTTAGTGGTCTCCGACGGGATGGGTGACCGCGACCTCCTGCTGTCGTTCCTCCCACCTTCCTCCTCCGTCAAAGTCAGCTCCGAGTCGGAACCGGACACGAACTCCATGTCCTCCAACTCGGAGTCCACCGGACCCTCCCTCAGCTCCCTGCGGGCTTGGGAGATTCCCACCGAGTGGTGGTATCCACCCCTTCCCGCAGCAGAGCGAGGCACCTTCGGAGACGGGGCGGCCTCCGGACTCTGGAGTAGGCCTTCGGCCTCGTCATCCGAGTGGTCACTCGCCCACAGTCTCCCTGCTAGCGTCCTCTTACGTCTAGCCAGGATGGTCCCTACGACAGACCCATCCTCTCCAGACTCGTCCTCCCCCCCCCCAAGTACCTCCGACGGGTTCGGCGCGGGTCTGGGCGATGTCAGATATCCATCCGACATGCGCCCGAAATCGGACCCAGCTGCCACCGCGTACGAGAGGATGCTGTCTTTCTCCCCCCTTTTGGGCTTCCTCCCCGCTTGGACAGGGTCGGGAGAAGTCCCCGACTCTATCTCCCAGTTGATGGCCCTCCCCACTAATGATTCCGAGGGGGAACATAAGCCATGGTGCTTTCTTTCTGCGCCCACTGCGCCATTCTCTTCCGCGCCCACTGCGCCTACTTCTTTCGCGCCCACTGCGCCTACTTCGGTTTGGGTTTTGGTTTTTTTAGTTTTTTCCATATTAGTCCCACGAGTGTGGGGGAATTAAAAAGTCCACCCGGGGTTGCCCCCTTCTCCCGGGTAACTCTACATACGCTCTCCGGTTCGAGTGGCCGGAGAGGGTAGCGCTAGCAGGTGGACAGTGCGTCGTCCACCACCTTCAGGCGCCCCGCTGCCGCGTTCTTCAACAGCGGGACTTCTACGGTTTTTTAACGTGGTTGCCTCCACTTGGTGCGCCCAGTTAAGGGAACACCCCTACGTCGTCTAGCGGCCGCTAGACATGACAACGTGAAGACAAATCACCCGCCAAGACAACACAGGTTGCCCGACAGGGGCTCAAAATTGAGCCTAATCGACAACTGCGCCCGCAATCGCCGACCCTGCCGCGCCGTGAACCGCCTGTTCACCGTCCTACGCCCAAAGGCCTCTGGATCCCAACCAGATCCCCTGCAGCTTTGCAAGCTGCACAGCACCGAGCACGAAGCTCCACTGGCCACACTACGGTGACCCGCGGACCTTGAAGGTCCGCCATCCCCCGCCCGAAGGCCACTGGCGACGAAGCGCCACATCAAATGACTGCTGAACAGTCCGCGGGCCTTGAAGGCCCGCCATCCACCGAGTCAAGACTCCGCTGCCCCCACGACTGGGCTCCACCACGAATCGCCCCCCCCCCCTCCGGAAACGGAGGATAAAAGAGGGAGGACACCACCACAAAACCACCAACTCAACGCCTCGTGGACACTACAACCGCCGCCCCGCTATGCGGACCAAAGCAGACGGAGAGTGCCACGGTCCCTAGTCCGGAGTCAGCCGTCTGGTTGATGGTTCGACGCGGCAGGCGTCGATCCATCAACCAGCCGTTGCCCAGGGTGCACCACGAGGAGGTCCCGGAAATTCGCACCCCAAAAAAATGTGGAACGCTTCACGATTTTGCGTGTCATCCTTGCGCAGGGGCCATGCTAATCTTCTCTGTATCGTTCCAATTTTAGTATATGTACTGCCGAAGCAAGTACAACCTAACCTAACCTAACCTAACCTAACCTAACCTAACCTAACCTAACCTAACCTAACCTAACCTAACCTAACCTAACCTAACCTAACCTAACCTAACCTAACCTAACCTAACCTAACCTAACCTAACCTAACCTAACCTAACCTAACCTAACCTAACCTAACCTAACCTAACCTAACCTAACCTAACCTAACCTAACCTAACCTAACCTAACCTAACCTAACCTAACCTAACCTAACCTAACCTAACCTAACCTAACCTAACCTAACCTAACCTAACCTAACCTAACCTAACCTAACCTAACCTAACCTAACCTAACCTAACCTAACCTAACCTAACCTAACCTAACCTAACCTAACCTAACCTAACCTAACCTAACCTAACCTAACCTAACCTAACCTAACCTAACCTAACCTAACCTAACCTAACCTAACCTAACCTAACCTAACCTAACCTAACCTAACCTAACCTAACCTAACCTAACCTAACCTAACCTAACCTAACCTAACCTAACCTAACCTAACCTAACCTAACCTAACCTAACCTAACCTAACCTAACCTAACCTAACCTAACCTAACCTAACCTAACCTAACCTAACCTAACCTAACCTAACCTAACCTAACCTAACCTAACCTAACCTAACCTAACCTAACCTAACCTAACCTAACCTAACCTAACCTAACCTAACCTAACCTAACCTAACCTAACCTAACCTAACCTAACCTAACCTAACCTAACCTAACCTAACCTAACCTAACCTAACCTAACCTAACCTAACCTAACCTAACCTAACCTAACCTAACCTAACCTAACCTAACCTAACCTAACCTAACCTAACCTAACCTAACCTAACCTAACCTAACCTAACCTAACCTAACCTAACCTAACCTAACCTAACCTAACCTAACCTAACCTAACCTAACCTAACCTAACCTAACCTAACCTAACCTAACCTAACCTAACCTAACCTAACCTAACCTAACCTAACCTAACCTAACCTAACCTAACAGCTAACCGAAATTATGGTGGACCAACTAGACCTAAGCATTTCTGAAATGAAAACCAATAGCGCGATGTAGAAACGTTCAGCGCCACCTAGTGCAACGCCACTAAACTAACTATCAACACCAGATAAGCAAATATAACCTTTGTATCGCGTTATAATTTCCTCTTTCACCGATAGATGGCACTATAACAAATATTTTTGTTTATGAAACAATTAGGTACGTATTCATTTATTCAGACAATACAGTCCATCACCACGTATCCCTGTCTTGCAATTCAATGTCTCCGTTCCAGTTTGGAGCCTTTTCCGGGCCTCAATATTTGCTTCAGCAAAGCTTCTTCTCCCTGTTTGAGCGTTACCGCCAGAATTTTCCTACATGACCACCCCCCGTCCCCATCGTGCATGCCGGGGAAGACGAATTACCAAAGGAAGTCAGACAACCACCTATTTAACGTTAATCAAAAACTTTTTTATCAGAACCTGGACCCGGACAATATAAATAGCAAAATCATTGAACCTCCAAATTTAGCTGAAGTAAAACATTACTGGGAAAGCATATGGTCAAAACCGGTACAACATAATACGCACACCCTCTGGTCAGAAATCCAGGAGCAAGAGATAGATAGCATAAATCCAATGCCAGAGGTTACCATTCATCTAGATGATGTCATGACAGCCATAAAAAAAAAAAAAAAAAAAATAAAAAATAAAAATAAAAAAAAATAAAAAATAAAAAAACCCTCAACTGGAAAGCTCCTGGTCCCGATAAGATTCAAAATTATTGGATAAAGTATCTCACTACAACACACAAACATATCGCAAATACATTCAACCACCTTATACATAACCCACAAGATATGCCTTCTTTCTTAACTGAAGGTGTTACGTACCTAAAGCCAAAAGACAATGACACAACGAATCCTGCTAAATACCGACCGATCACCTGTCTTCCTACTATTTACAAACTCCTTTCATCTATCATCGCACACAAACTAAATACACACATCACACTAAATAATATTATATCGGAGGAACAAAAGGGCTACATTAAAGGTTCAATGGGTTGTAAAGAACAGCTAGTAATAGATACGGAAATACACAACGATGTCAAACAGAAACACAGAAATATGTACTATTGCTATATAGATTACCAAAAAGCTTTCGATAGCGTCCCACATTCCTGGCTTACACAAATCCTAAAAACGTACAAAGTTCATGACAGCTTGATACATTTTCTACAACACACAATGTCTAACTGGACCACTAGATTAAATTTACACTCATCGAATACGACACTGCAAACACCAGCAATAAATGTTGCTCGAGGAATATTTCAGGGTGATTCCCTCAGCCCACTATGGTTTTGCCTTGCACTTAATCCGCTTTCTAGAATTTTAAATAACACTGATTGTGGTTACTTAATTGACAAAGAACATAACACAAAACTTACTTATCTTCTATACATGGACGACATAAAATTATATGCTGCCAACAGACAACAACTAGACCATTTACTCACACTTACAGAAAGATTTAGCACCGATATTAAAATGATATTTGGAACAAATAAGTGTAAAATTAATTGCATTATAAAAGGACAGCATAGAGATACAGAATCATTCGATTTACATTTACAGGGTGGCTAAATAGAATTTATGAATAACAATGATACATACAAATATCTAGGCTATCAACAAAGTTCATCAATTAATCACACAAATATTAAAAACACACTAAAAAAAAAAAAGTAAATACAAATACCGTCTTAACAGGATACTCAAAACTCAACTTTCAGCTAGAATCAAATTTAAAGCTATCAACACATACGCGATACCAATTAACATATTCCTTTGGTATCATTAAATGGTCAGACACAGAACTAGATGCTCTTAACACTGTTACTAGAATCACAAGCAATAAACATCACATACACCATATACACTCAGTCGTAGAAAGGTTTACCCTCAAAAGAAAATTAGGTGGTCGCGGAGTTATAGACATAAAAAATATACATTACACACAAATAGAAAACCTAAGAAATTATTTTATATATAAAACACACAGCAATATACTTCATAAAGCTATAGTAAATTTATCACACTACGGAACACCACTACAACTAAACAATAAGCAATACGAACCGAAGATAAAAATTGTGAAAGATGACCAAAAACAAAAAAATAATAATTGAAAACTGGAAAAAAAAAGAAGGCTCTACACGGAAAATTTCCACACCAACTAGATCAGGAGCATATTGATCGAACCGCATCATGTGCTTGGCTTACAAAAGGCAACATATTTTCTGAGACGGAGGGCTTCCTTATAGCAATCCAAGATCAAGTTATTAAAACGCGTAATTACTCTAAGTTTATATTAAAGGAAACAATTGAAACTGATAAATGTAGATTATGTCACAGAACCACAGAAACTATTGACCACATTACCGGAGGCTGCAGCTCACTGGCCAATAAGGAATACACTTATCGCTATGATAATGTTGCTAAACACATCCACCAACAATTAGCATTAAAATATAACCTAGTGGACACCTATACCCCATACTATGTAGTATTGCGCCCTCAGGGTGCTCCAATACTGCCTAATTTTATACTATGTGTGCCTATTGTACGTGTAATATGTCCTAGCTATAAAATAACGTAATCGACACATTTACCTTTTAAATAGCTTTATTTTATTCCTTGTAAATAACATTTCTTTGTATAAAAATAGCGATATCACTCTTTGGCACTTTAATCTCCGAAATTCATGTTTTTTATACGCCTTTTGCACTTATTCACATTAGCACTTTGTCACTACTTTTTAGATAATTTCCTATATTGCTTCCACATTTTAAACATTGATTTCTACAAAATTCCTCTGTTTGTTTACTTAGTTGACAACGTCTGTCTCGATTTGGCAATTGTTATTCTTTGCCGGCAACGTTATTTCGGCAAGTTAATTGGTGTCTTGGGTGGCCGAGCGGTCAGGCACCAGCCCGGATAGCAGCGGACGCGGGTTCGATTTCCGCCTCAAGATCATAATTTTTCGAAATTCTTTTTCTAACCCCAAAATCTATGTAGACTTTAATTTTAGGGTCGGTAACGTTATTCAAAGTAAAGTAAACTAATAGTCTTCTTATGAAATTTTTGAAGGACTCTTTCTCGTGAAAAGGTGCAAAATTAAGTCTAGGAATTGGTTCTCGTTGACTAGTCACTACAGTACCTTCAATGCTTGGACACTGTGATGTTGAAGCTAAGGTTTGAGAGGACGCTGAAGGGCGTAATTCATGTAATTAAATTTTCAGCTGTAATATGCAGTCTTCGGTTGCATGGCGTTCATCGATTTCGTGTTCTATGTTTTCTGTTTGAGCATCTATCTCGGTTTGTATTTTATCAAATTTCTTTTCGTAGTTTTGTAAAATTGTTGTTCTTTGTTCGATTTCGTAGTCTGTTAATTCTTGTAATTGTAGTGTTTGTGTATGAATCTTCGTTAATTGGCCGCGTATTGAAGCCCGAAGGCGAGTAAGACGGTTTAATTCCTCCATCCTCGTCGCCAATTTGTTGTATATTTGTTTAAATAAGAATTCAATTATTCATTACTATGTGTATTTTTACAAGTGACAAATAAAAGTTCTCGCGCGGGGAACCGCTTGCAAAGGCGGGCGACGTCGCCGCTCGATGTATCTATCAGGAACCCGAAACAATATTAAACCCAATATAGCTGGATGATAAAGCTTACCTCTAATTAACTTAAATAAGTATACACACAAGGTCAGATTTCTACGCACTCTTAACTCATCATATCCCACCATTCCCAATATAAAAAGGGTGGGATACATAAGAGGATAAAAGGGGTATACACCATATTGTTTTAGGTATATGTACCTTAGAAATTTATTTTGCACCCTCTCTAAGGTAAGCATATATGTTTGCTCATGTAGTGCCGACACTACAGAGTTACACTCTAGAGGGCTTCTCACCAGCGCATTATACAATGCAATTATAGCTTGCATGCTTGTGAACTTTTGAGCCCTACGTAGAACCAACCCCAGATTCCAGATTCCTGTATGCTTTTTTACAGACACTGACAATATGGCTACGGAATACTAAGTCTGCCGTGATTAACACTCCCAGATCCTTTATTTCTGAGACCCTTTTTAGTACCTGAGTGCTTACGCTGTAATCATAACATATGGGGTTGTGAGATCTCGTGAAAGAAATTGTCAAACATTTGGATATGTTAAACTGAAGCCCGTTCTCTATACTCCATGCCACAACTTTGTCTATATCACTCTGCAACTGCAGAAAATCGCTTTTCTGTTTGATTTATTTATTTAATTTAAAATCATCAGCTAATAGTAAGCATCCAACAGTCATCTGTAACTCAAAGTTACAGATGTGACTGTTGGCAGATCGTTAATCATAATCAGAAATTCAAGAGGACCCTTCCCTGACTTCCCTGACTCACCCCAGACCTTACCGCATAAGGCTTTGACTGGTAACCAGCAAAATCGACGTATTGTCGCCTATCACGCATATAACTAGCAAAGAATTTCAATAAGCTAGGAGTACAACCAATAGCCGCCAGTTTCATTAGTAAGATATCATTATCAACAACATCGAAGGCCTTTCGAAAATCGAAGTATGCGGCATCTGCCTGGCCTCCACTATCATCTACAACTGGTATAATGTCTGCCATATAAGGAAGTCTCAGCCATTAGGGACCTGGGTGTCATCATGGACAGTCAATTACGGTTTACAGATCACATCGATAAAAATATAAAAGAAGCTAAAAAATCTTTAGGATTCATTCTAAGAAGTACCAAAGACTTTAAAAATCCGGCTACTGTCATACTTCTTTACTGCAGTTATGTCAGGAGCAAACTTGAATATTGCATTTCAGTATGGTGCCCTAGTTATAGCATACATCAGAAGCGTATTAAAAAAAAGGTGCAAAATAAATTTATACGAAGCATGACCTATCGATTTAGAGTACCTAGAACCCTGATAACTTACATTGATCGAGTTGGATACTTCCGACTGGATCCACTTTCTGTACGACGCACACTTCTGGATATGTCTTATCTCCATAAATTAATGATGAACCACCGCATTGATAGTCCCAAGTTACTAACTAAATTTAATTTTAACATTCCGATTAGAGTGCCACGCTACCCATGTGGCCTGTTCAAAAGAGATTCTGTAGGACAACAATGGGTCGTAATTCACCTATTATTAGAATATCTCGTCTGTATAACGATTTGACCAGAAGAGTTCCGGATCTTGATATACACCATCAAAGCCTTCCCAAGTTTCTTCATATAGTTAAGCAATGTGATGTCCCTTAGCTTGCCTTTGTATTTCTTCTTATTTTCCTTTATAGTATAAAACAATTATTGTTATGTTCAATGTTAAATTATTTAATGTTTCTCATTTTTCCTTTATAGTATGAAAAAAAAATTTGTTAATTATATTTGAACAATTTAGTCTTATTATGAATGCTGTCATTACCTATAATTATAAGAGCAGTTAGTTATGTGCACATGTTAATCATTTATTAGTTAATTTCAATGCTGTATCTTATGTTGGTAATTCTGAATAAATAAATAAATATAATTTAAAAGATTACTTGTGGTACTCCGTCTGGGGCGGAAACAGTGTTGTTCATCCGCGAGTTGTATGCTCATCTGATCAAATATATTTTTATGTATCGCTGACTCAAAGGCTTTAGCGGGCGTTGACAACACAGCCACCGGTCTATATTCCTCTGCCATCAACCTGAACCACTTTTAGGAACTGGAACCGTTCTAGTGAGTTTCCACATTTCCGGAAAGACCCCCAATTCCAAGCACCTGTTATAAATAAATAGCAATTGGCTCAGCTAGCACACTTACGGCAGTCTCTAAATATGTAAGCTGGAATTCCATCAGGACCGGCTGATCTTTTTGGTTTAAGCTACCTGCCTGATCTATCGCCTTACTCCCATCCAGTTGGGCCCGTTGTCAAAATAGATATCTCGAGCGGCGGGGTGGCACGCGTCGACCGGCACAATCGCCTCGTCCGCCGCGCGAACCTCAACACCCCCAATTGTACTCAATACTAAATCCAATTGACGATTCATGCAGTTACTGACCTTGTTACACTGAGTAAATTCAAAATAAGATTTAAAAAATTCATAATAATCACAAATGCTCGCAGAACAAGAAAATAAATTAAAATCGCCTAATATTATTACTAACTTATTGTACAAAAGAGACATGTTTTCTATTATTTTAACAATATAAATAATAGAATAACAAGATAAATTCATTATCGCAAAAAAAAAATCTATCCTGTAAATACGCACTCAAACATAAGATCGT
>CAWVPI010000090.1:0-19109 GCA_963931975.1 Cataclysta lemnata
CGTGCCTGGCGTGGTCGCGTCGCCCTCTCATGGGATCCCTACGAGCACACTCACCCGTGCCTGGCGTGGTCGCGTCGCCCTCTCATGGGATCCCTACGAGCACACTCACCCGTGCCTGGGCGTCGTCGCGCAGCTTGTCGAGCAGCCGCGCGGCCTGCGCGTGGTCGCGTCGCCCTCTCATGGGATCCCTACGAGCACACTCACCCGTGCCTGGCGTGGTCGCGTCGCCCTCTCATGGGATCCCTACGAGCACACTCACCCGTGCCTGGCGTCGTCGCGCAGCTTGTCGAGCAGCCGCGCGGCCTGCGCGTGGTCGCGTCGCCCTCTCATGGGATCCCTACGAACACACTCACCCGTGCCTGGCGTCGTCGCGCAGCTTGTCGAGCAGCCGCGCGGCCTGCGCGTGGTCGCGTCGCCCTCTCATGGGATCCCTACGAGCACACTCACCCGTGCCTGGCGTCGTCGCGCAGCTTGTCGAGCAGCCGCGCGGCCTGCGCGTGGTCGCGTCGCCCTCTCATGGGATCCCTACGAGCACACTCACCCGTGCCTGGCGTCGTCGCGCAGCTTGTCGAGCAGCCGCGCGGCCTGCGCGTGGTCGCGTCGCCGCGCGCGGCCGCGATGAGCCTCTCGCACGCGCGCTCCTCGTCCCGCGCGCTCCGCCACCGTGCTCGCGCACAGGCACTGGGGACACAGTTGGAACTCCTGAATGTCATGCGTCACGCGTCTCGTGGCCGGAATGCCATGCGTCATGCGTGCCGTGACGCTTGTCGTGTACCGCAAAATTGAAATCATTTTTTTTATATCACGTCGATGCCACGGCATTATCAAATCCCGCTTTTTGGTCAGGGCGTGACATAAAATTGTGTATTAACCTCGGGCTGTAAAAAAGAAATCCTCAGATCGCATATTTATCTTATCTTCAGCTCGAGTGGACTATTTGTTTTACCGCCCTTGATAATGAATGTATTATTTATTGATCACCAACGTAATAAACGTTCACTAACGCGATTATAATTACAGAGAGGGTTACTTATGTATGCATGTTTCACCAGCTTAATTCAGGTTCCATAGAGGGAACCTAAATCGTAGTATGTTCGCACCGATACATCAGGAACGCTGCTGTTCATTCCTTATTATATTCCTACTGTCGTCTTGTACGACATCCAAGAGAAAGGCAAGCTCACTACGCGGCAATTTAAAATGGAAAAATACAGAGAGCACGCACCTCGAAGTCGGCGTGCTTGAGCACGTCGTCGGCGCGCATGCGGTTGAGGATGAACTCGGCCTCGTTGGCCACGCGCACGATGTGGTCGCGCATGGCGTGCGACAGCAGGCCGGCCCTCGTTGATGAGCTCGATGAACGCCAGCCCCGCGTGCTTCTGCAGCGAGTTCTGCCACTCCTGGGAGCACAGCAGCATCACCAGTTCCACCACGGAGGTGGACGACTTGAAGGTCTGCAGCCCTGCAACCAAATCACTTGGTTCCACTTCCTACACTTGCAGCGTTAGACGGAGCACCATTTAAAATAAAGCTGCTAAATAAAACAATAATCCGAAACCAGTCAAAGCATCCTTTGTTGTGTGAATGTCAGAATTTATAAATACTTCGTATAAGAAATATGTTGGCAGAAAAATAGAAAGAGCAGAGAGGAAGTCGATCTTCCTAGAAGAAGAGATGGGTGGATTGTGTAAAAGAGTGATGACTGGTGAAGGATAGAGAGGAGTGGAAGAAGAAAACCTTGTTCCAACCTGAACTAGAGCAGAATAAGGACAAGAAAAAGAAGAACACTTTTGAGACTCCGCAATGTTGATCGATATCATAAAATATAAAAATGTATACTCTTCGAAGAAACCAGCCCAGCAAAATCAAGCTGCCGATCGAGGACCAGTTCCCAAAGTCAAAATTCGTTTATTCATATCTGGTATGACTACAATACACTTATGTCAGAAAGCAGAAAGCGCGAGTACCCTCCATGAGCAGCTCCTGGCCGTGGCTGCCGACGAGCGTCTTGGAGAGGAAGGGCGCGAAGTCCAGCATGATCTCGCGCAGCAGCGCGGGCACACGGGGCCCAGCGCCGTCTCCAGCTTGTGCGTGAGCGAGGTATGACTACAATACACCTATGTCAGAAAGCAGAAAGCGCGAGTACCCTCCATGAGCAGCTCCTGGCCGTGGCTGCCGACGAGCGTCTTGGAGAGGGAAGGGCGCGAAGTCCAGCATGATCTCGCGCAGCAGCGGGCACACGGGGCCCAGCGCCGTCTCCAGCTTGTGCGTGAGCGAGGTATGACTACAATACACCTATGTCAGAAAGCAGAAAGCGCGAGTACCCTCCATGAGCAGCTCCTGGCCGTGGCTGCCGACGAGCGTCTTGGAGAGGAAGGGCGCGAAGTCCAGCATGATCTCGCGCAGCAGCGGGCACACGGGGCCCAGCGCCGTCTCCAGCTTGTGCGTGAGCGAGGTATGACTACAATACACCTATGTCAGAAAGCAGAAAGCGCGAGTACCCTCCATGAGCAGCTCCTGGCCGTGGCTGCCGACGAGCGTCTTGGAGAGGAAGGGCGCGAAGTCCAGCATGATCTCGCGCAGCAGCGGGCACACGGGGGCCCCAGCGCCGTCTCCAGCTTGTGCGTGAGCGAGGTATGACTACAATACACCTATGTCAGAAAGCAGAAAGCGCGAGTACCCTCCATGAGCAGCTCCTGGCCGTGGCTGCCGACGAGCGTCTTGGAGAGGAAGGGCGCGAAGTCCAGCATGATCTCGCGCAGCAGCGGGCACACGGGGCCCAGCGCCGTCTCCAGCTTGTGCGTGAGCGAGGTATGACTACAATACACCTATGTCAGAAAGCAGAAAGCGCGAGTACCCTCCATGAGCAGCTCCTGGCCGTGGCTGCCGACGAGCGTCTTGGAGAGGAAGGGGCGCGAAGTCCAGCATGATCTCGCGCAGCAGCGGGCACACGGGGCCCAGCGCCGTCTCCAGCTTGTGCGTGAGCGAGGTATGACTACAATACACCTATGTCAGAAAGCAGAAAGCGCGAGTACCCTCCATGAGCAGCTCCTGGCCGTGGCTGCCGACGAGCGTCTTGGAGAGGAAGGGCGCGAAGTCCAGCATGATCTCGCGCAGCAGCGGGCACACGGGGCCCAGCGCCGTCTCCAGCTTGTGCGTGAGCGAGGTATGACTACAATACACCTATGTCAGAAAGCAGAAAGCGCGAGTACCCTCCATGAGCAGCTCCTGGCCGTGGCTGCCGACGAGCGTCTTGGAGAGGAAGGGCGCGAAGTCCAGCATGATCTCGCGCAGCAGCGGGCACACGGGGCCCAGCGCCGTCTCCAGCTTGTGCGTGAGCGAGGTATGACTACAATACACCTATGTCAGAAAGCAGAAAGCGCGAGTACCCTCCATGAGCAGCTCCTGGCCGTGGCTGCCGACGAGCGTCTTGGAGAGGAAGGGCGCGAAGTCCAGCATGATCTCGCGCAGCAGCGGGCACACGGGGCCCAGCGCCGTCTCCAGCTTGTGCGTGAGCGAGGTATGACTACAATACACCTATGTCAGAAAGCAGAAAGCGCGAGTACCCTCCATGAGCAGCTCCTGGCCGTGGCTGCCGACGAGCGTCTTGGAGAGGAAGGGCGCGAAGTCCAGCATGATCTCGCGCAGCAGCGGGCACACGGGGCCCAGCGCCGTCTCCAGCTTGTGCGTGAGCGAGGTATGACTACAATACACCTATGTCAGAAAGCAGAAAGCGCGAGTACCCTCCATGAGCAGCTCCTGGCCGTGGCTGCCGACGAGCGTCTTGGAGAGGAAGGGCGCGAAGTCCAGCATGATCTCGCGCAGCAGCGGGCACACGGGGCCCAGCGCCGTCTCCAGCTTGTGCGTGAGCGAGGTATGACTACAATACACCTATGTCAGAAAGCAGAAAGCGCGAGTACCCTCCATGAGCAGCTCCTGGCCGTGGCTGCCGACGAGCGTCTTGGAGAGGAAGGGCGCGAAGTCCAGCATGATCTCGCGCAGCAGCAGCGGGCACACGGGGGCCCAGCGCCGTCTCCAGCTTGTGCGTGAGCGAGGTATGACTACAATACACCTATGTCAGAAAGCAGAAAGCGCGAGTACCCTCCATGAGCAGCTCCTGGCCGTGGCTGCCGACGAGCGTCTTGGAGAGGAAGGGCGCGAAGTCCAGCATGATCTCGCGCAGCAGCGGGCACACGGGGCCCAGCGCCGTCTCCAGCTTGTGCGTGAGCGAGGCCTCGCGCGACGCGCCCGGCGCGCCCAGCGCGCTCAGCCCGGCCAGCGTCTCGTTGTCCTGCCACGTCGCACCATTACACTCATTCATGTTATTCAAATATTATTCCAAAATAAATGAGTATGGAATTACCGGATGTAAATGCCTTTGCGCAGTTTGCAGACTTCTGTTTTGATGCCTCTGCTGGTGATGGTGGGGACTCTGTATTCCTCATGTGAATTTGTTTGTCTATATCTGGAAAAACGTAATATTAAAAGTTATTTTAAAGATACATGATATAATGTGTGACAAACAGTACATACATACATAAATCACGCCTATATCCCCGAAAGGGTAGGCAGAGGTGAACTAGCACCCACGTTTCGCCAATTATGTTAGGTCCCATGTAATAGGTGGCGAGCCTATTGCCATTTATCGGGCACAAAAGTCGCAGTACATTGCTATTGCTAGGTAGTATAAGCGGAACGCTGCTGCCCATTCCTCATCGCTAATTTATCCTTAGTCGCCTTGTACGACACCTACGGGAGAGATTTGGGGTGGTGACAATTGTATTCTACTCTGCCGTCACTACACGTGACAAACAGTACCTTAAGTCAACATAAAAATCTGTATATCTGTCTGCATATATAAACTGACTGGCATATCAACGCACAGTCCAAATCATTAGGGTTAGATTTAGTGAGTAATATTATAAAATGTTTACCTTCTTGTATATTCCCTTCGTGGTCCCGACTCCTGCCCGTGATGGTGGCTGGGCCTCTCTCCCCCTCCTCGTTCAAGTTCACGTCAGTCCATGATTCGTCATTGCTTACCTGAAATTGCAGTAAAACTATGCTGTTTTTATTTAACAATTAAAGTGACTCGTATGTGTGATGGTATATAATATAATCATACCAAAATGGGTTTGAAGACGTTTCTAACTCGACGCCGTCACATAACTCATATCTATTTTATCTAGGATGTTTCTAGAGTCCAGCTCTTACCGGGTGTTTGTTGTCATCCAATGCTATCTCGCTGGAGGTCTCTGGGTCATTGTTGGTCGTCTCCGTGGAATTCAAGTGGAAGGAGCCAGCGTCTTCTATGGAATCCACGCTCTAAAATGCGACACACTTTTTAGTCAAAACGGGAATTAAGAATACTTTTAAGACTAATAAGGATATAAATTTATAGATTCCACTGGCTCTTTTTATATAAAGAAAGTTTATAATTCTAAAAACAATACCAATATACACTTTAAAGTTTACTGATTATGACGCATTTTTCTATTTTATAATTTTTGTATTAATAGTAGATTTTCCATCAAGTGCACAAAACGAATCATTTTTGTCCGAGACTTTTAGCAGCCCGAGCCGAAGGCGAGGGCTGATAGTAATGTCGAGGATAAAAATGGTTTTGTGGACGAGGTAGAAACTCTGCTTTTCACTTCGATTGCGAGGAAATAAAACAGTAGTTTATCATAACATTTCTTAAAATTCAAACTAAAATTAGTACAGTTTTGGAGACCGAAGGAAAAGTTTTTCCCAGTGATATTAGGTTTGGGCTGCAGACCTATACAGCCAAGCATTAAATTAATTTTGAAATAATAATTTTCGGAAATTAATTTAATAACCTACCGTACCTACTTGAATTAAAATTTTAATATCTTTTATATCTTAAAAAACACATTAGGCAAATAAATTTAAGTAAATATTAGAATATCAAAAATTCTATCTCTGAATTTCTCATTGTGTTTGGCTGCATGGCTCATTTTCTTTGCCTTAATATAGACACATTTATGAGTAGATACGTTAATGCTCTAGAGCACAAAATTCGATTTTGTGCAGCCTATATCCTGCACAAATGAGCACTTTCAGAGCATGAGAAGTGAAAAAAAATAATAATACCACTTTTGACATAGTTATTGATAGGAAAAATAACTGTACATTAAGCGTGGTAACAACCCTAGTCATCCATGGTTGACAATATAAAAAATACAGAGAGCCAGAAAAATATACAATCTGTAAAAACATTATGAATATATTGTACGATTTTGCTTACCGTTTTATAACAATATTTGTCTTAAGTAATAATAAGAGGAAGTTTAGAGTGGAAGTGAGACTAATATAGTAATACATGCAAACAAGTGGGGGGGTGGAAGAAGCAAGCGAAGCCACACACATGCAAAGTTCAATCAGTCTTTGTCGATCTTCGACAAGTGATAACACCAGAATGAATACAATACAAAACACAGTTTTTATTTTGATTTAAATTAGCAATCAATATCACAATGATCTTAGATTACCACATGACAGTTATTATTCAATTTTAAGACACAAATCAGTGCAAATATTTTACCTTTTGCTCAACCGTAATCACATTTTTAGGCAGAGTGTAGAATGTAAGTTGTAGGTTACCGTGTTTGTTTTAGCGTTGGTGATATGTGGTGCGTTGGTGCTGCAACCCCTGTTATGTACACTGTGTGGTGAGCGTAGCTGAGCCTAGTCAATCGCCAACACACACGCATGTATGTTTGTGAACAAGCCTGTGTCTTTAGTGGACAATCGAGTGGGTATCGAGTGTCATTTTATGTAATTCATATGCGGCCAAAGAAAATACTCTCAGTCTTCTCTTAGTAATAATAATGCTAAATATTTATTTGTCTTAAATATAATTACTGCAACCCCGATAAATTACTGTTTGGTCCTTCGAGCCGGATAGACCATGTTAAAAAGCCATTTTAAAGTATCCAACGCTATTTTGGCCAAACACAAATTACATCACTACTTTCCACACTCCGTGTAGCCATAATTATATAAGTAATCTGTCAGTATTTACTTGTTTACAAACCAAATCGACCACAGACACCGTGACCCCAGACAACGTTTTCGACCTTGCAGGCGGAGGCTTACAGGAGGAAAACACATAATAAGTATAAGGAAACTCCCAAACCACATGAAGATAATCTAGACCTAGTCATCTTAAGCGAGATCTCAATGGTTAATAGGTATAACTAATAATTGTAAAATTATATAATTACTTTTCTTAATAAGATGTGATTGTAACACAGTATTTCTAATATGCTATATCATTACTGTCACAACATATGTAGATTGATAATATTTTGTAGTAAGAATAATATTAAAGTAGTAATGATTATAAAAGTAATACTCTCATTATATTTTAGTGTTTTCGGATCACAATAATAAATTGATTATGATGATTTGACGAATGAGATATTCAGCATACTTTAATCGACTATGAAGAAAATAGGTTTGTATATTCTTAACAAATGTTAAGATATTCTATTTCCTTGGGATAAAAATTAAATGTGTAACTATTCTTTTTCACTGGTAAGTTGACTTTAGTCAACGCTCGAGAGATCTCACTTAAGCCCGTCACCACAACACAGACCAGACAGGTCAGGAAGAAACCAACTCTAATAGAAGGAGAGAGAGGTTGCGGCCACACCCAACTGACCTTGGCTTTCGGCTTGAGGCGGAGGCTCGACTTGTAAAGCGGTTCCTCCGGCTCTGAGGCCGGCGTCTCCGGGGGTTTGTCCGCTGCGGGCGCGGGCGGCCTCAACTCATCCGTGGTCGTCTCTATTTTGGCGACACCCTCTTCCTTCTCACCCTCCTTCATAATTTATGGCAACAGCAAACAAAAACCAGTCGTAAGAAGCCACGCGACATCACTCTCACAAGATAATTATGCGACATCCAGCACAGAATCGCAACAAAACAATTCACCGAACACAAAATTGATGGAAATGAACTCAATTCTGTATCAGGGTCGGGTGGCATGCGCGCACTATGAATTTTACGCTAACTATAACTCATGATATTTCTAAGCTACGAAATGAGGCGTACGAAATATAAAATACATACTTTGTCTATTAAGGAAACGGGTTAACCATGCTATGGAACTATTTATTGGTAGATTTAAATGGTTTCGGTTTTATTATTTCCAAAACATCTTCTATTGTGCGTTATAAGGAGAAGTATTGCAGATTTAATATAAAGTATAATTGGGTAAAATTAGGTGAATACATTGTTGAAAGAAACATTTTAAAAATATTGGTTTAAATTTTTCTATTTTGGTAAGCTAATTCAACGTAAAAGGCCTCTTCAAAATAATCACTAATCCATGAAACGTATCTTCAGCAAACTTTAAATACCTACTAGGACATAGAGATGTAGTAAGAGTTCATGCCGCATTTCCAAATACAGTTAAAAATCTAATTTCACGGCAATACCCAATCACTTTAAAAATGGTAACATACCTTTATTGAAGGCGAGTCCAAATCATTAATTGTGGAGTTGTTTTCGTCGACTACTATCATGGCGTATTCCACGTCATCCCCGTTGTGTTCTGCGTCGGAAACAATAAATTAATCGTCATTTATTTCATCCCTAACAGTCCCTTCGACGACATCGACCAAGCGGGCTTCAACAAAGCGGATAGAGAGACGTGTACACAGAAGTAAAGACTACTCGGACCAAAATAAATCTTGTATTTAAAATTCTGGGTAACAAAAATACTAGGTTAATATTTGTTAATTTCTAATTGACTTAAGAATAAATAAATAATTTTTCTTTCTACTAATTTATATTACCACAGAATTTCTCTCTTTTATAATCACTTATTAAAGCTATATCTCCAATCTGTTAAATTATTTCTTATCCATGCACAGTAAAACCACGAGGTCCACACACTAATGATGATTGCAAATCATAATGAAAACAAATAAAATCTTCAAGCGGTGCCTTAGCTGTGCATTTATTAAAACACGGTTTTGTCTTTTGGCTGACGTCCCATTATAAATAAGTTGGTAGTATTTTTTTCATTTTAGTATAAGCATTAAAATAGTTCAGGATTATAAGAAGTTACAGAGTTGATTGTAGAGTTAATTAATTGATATTTTTGTTAAGACAAAACTATGCGCATTAAACATCGACCACAGAAAATAATAAACCATTCGCATCAGGTCGGTTTAAAAGCTTGCAATTTTATTAAAATGTTATACAATTTCTCTCATAAAGATATCCAATAGAGAAGTCTATTTGTTTGTGGAAAGCACGGTTAACATTTCACTTTATGTTATGAAAACCTGTTGGAGTCTATATGAGAGGACGACTGGCCTTTATTTAAGTAATAAAAGAAATGCTTTACCAGCATTGGGTTCTCAAAAATTAAATTATTGGTTACTGGAAATAATATTACTTTAAATGTATTACCTACGAAAATATTCAACAATTAGTAACTTCAGTTATAATTTAATTTATTGCTTTTATAAATACGATTTCAATAATATTTGTAACCATGTCCATTTGTTGTAATTATGTGGTTAACAAAATAGCAGCAGATTACTCAGCATAATCAATAATAATCGATTGAACACATAAAGAGTATACCTAGAAGCGTGTAAGCAACTCAAGCTAAACGACGTGATATCCTCATGTGTCCATTTAAGAAGGTAATTACGTTGGCAAACCTACTGATGCGAATGTTCGATCCCATCGACGAATGCCTTCATTTATTTCAAGTAGACAACAGAAATAAACTGAAAACATTGATAGCGGGACTTAAACGTTGAAAGAAGCTAATGTTCGGGTATTACAAATCGGTAACTGTACGATTCCTACTAAAATAATTTAAATAAATTAAATATGCAAAGTCCAATAGTTGACCGACTAAAATACCAGGACATCAGCGCATGACAGGTGGTCGCGTTACCTGCGTGAGCGCGGTGGTAATTAGCGATGCGTGTGTGCGCGTGCGTGTTATTGTTAACGTGTTGACTGCAGTCGAGCTTGCAGTGTGTGTGAGGGTGGCGGTGAGCCGGGTGCCCACCAGGCAGGAACTGGGGGTACACGTGGTGCGACCACTGCGGGAACAGAGGCCGGCTGCCTGCGGGCGCACCAGGGCGACAACAGAGGCGGGGCGGCACGACAAGGGTTTTCACAAGGGAGACGGCCGAAGTCGAAACAAAGGATACATCAAGGCGAGATGCGTGGAAAACCAAAACAATACTCGAATTCGAATTACGAAAGTTTTTTACGAATGACAAAACAAAAATACGCAATCAGAAAAGGAAAAGTAATAAAACACGCCAATGCGAGATTTGTGAAAAAACAAAACAATGATCGAGTTCGAATTATGAATGAAAAATAAAAATGCACATCCAGAAAAGGAAAAATGTCTCAACGGTCATAGGAAAACGGGAGGCAGGGGGTGTGACGGATTCGCCAGGGCGGCCCGTACGGTCGGACGGGCGATGCGTGCCGCAGTGTAGAATAATGTTGACGATTTTACCAGTGTCCCAAACCGTGACGCGATAATCAAGCGGCGTGAAAAAAAGGAGAAACGACACACTTCAGATATACAGTCTATCGGTAACCATCGGTGCACCGCCGCCGTCAAATATCATGGTCTAAGGCATCCAGACTCTCCGTCCATGTTGGCATGCTGGTCTAACTCAAACTGGTTATTGTACTGTGACTTTACCATGAACGCTTGGCTCCATTGTTAATTGCTATACGTTGCATAAGGAGAAATTCCGCATTGTCCGCATTATATAAGGCATTTTAAAATTTTGGATTGTGCAAAAGGTTCATGGTAAATCTTTTGTGGGATAAGAACATCAATTTAACTGTATGACAGAAATATTGTTTTCTCTTTCGCATGCATTCCAGGAACAATAGTTCAAATGGTATGTGAACGTAAGGGCATAGCTTGACAAACAATGCAAGACTGTTTTGCATTATGAAAAAAGGTCAAATTTTATATAAGTAACAGAAGGACCCAGAGTTTTACAACTCCATATCCTTTTTTCAATTATAACAATAGTATTTTTTATTAAACAGCAAAATTGATATTCTCATTCGCCAAATGTACTATAGTTAGATTTATTTTAAAAGTTTAGTTTTAAAACACTTGACCGCGACTGTACTAATGATGACAGTGAAGATTTTCAGGAATTTCTCAAATATCATACACAGATAAGTTCCAATAAGGTAAAATAAAGTATATGAAATGCAGTGATGCAAATTAAGAAACAAGCTTAGTACATAATATTTACATAAGAAAACAATGGCCTGATGGATAGGACTCTTTAGTATTAATTTGACAGTAAATTTAGAAAGTGAATGAACATAAATTGAAACAAACAACACATACATTTTGTTGTAACAATAAATAGGCGCATCAAAGCAAAGGGTAGGAAATAAATTTAATAATTATTATGAAATAAAGGTACGATTCCTAAAGTGAAAATATTCCCCTTTTTTTAATAATGTAGAGTACACATAAATTCAGTTTTATAATGGCACTCATTGACAATTAATAATTCGAAAACATTAACTGATTTATCTTCAAATAATTAATTAGACATGTTTAAGGATATAGTGCTATTTAAAACAGATGTACTTAAGTTTTCAACTATGTTAATACGGTTATTTATGTATCTAATTATTCTGTATTTTCATTGATACTTTGTTTTTTAAAATCTTTATTCTAATGTTCATTAAGTTGAATAAGGTAGATAACACTACATTTTAATTATATTAAGTTTAAGTTTATCTGTTCAAAAATCGTACCATGTAAATAAAAATAAACATAATAATGGGATCTAGTCTACGAGTCGAAAGAATTCTCTAAGTGTAAAATAAGAATCATATAAGACAGTGTTATATTTAAAATAAATTACGTACTAATAAGTAGTTATAACTATTTAAAATTCTAAATATGATCAATACTCTATATCAATATCTATGTCACACGGTCGAGCATACAATCAGGGCTTTAGCTCTATTCAAACCAATTCATTGATCAAACTTAAATGCACCATAATGATATGTACGTGTTCTGTCGTGAGATTCGAATGGTTGCCAAAACTTATTGACGTACAAGGCATTATATTCGTGAATAGAGTATCAAATGATTTAAACATCAGAAACGCAGCAATCTAATATTTCTGGGTATTAGCGTAACTATCGTTTATTTTCATTTCATATCGAAATGTAATTTTTATTTGCTTTGTATTGCATTTTACGGTCAACGGCACTTCGAACTTCCTAAAACTGCCAAATTTATTCAATCGATTGTCAACCTTAACCTTGTTGGTATAAGCACATTTTTTTCTCCACGTCCCATGCTACGAGGGTTGGACAGAGAAGTTTGCGCGGCCTTTTCGGCAATTTGCCGTCCCGTGGGGTGTGAGGCGGGCGTACCGTGGTGGTCAGCGTGGTGTGCGGCGGGCGGGCGGCGGGCGCACTCCGCGGGCGCGCACGCGGGCGGCTCCAGGATGTCGCGGTACTTGGACACCATCAGCACCGAGATGAAGTACACGATGGCCAGCGACAGGAACTGCGCCTGCTTCGTCTCCTCCTGAGGAATGCCAACGGGTGCTGATACGTTATCTCACACTGACCACACTCGGAAGTACCTGGCTTTAAATCAATTTAGAATAAACCACCAAAGTCAAAGTCAAAGTCAAAATTCATTTATTCATATCTGGTATGATTACAATACACTTATGAATCGTCAAGACGCTAGATACCGAAAACCCGTGTGTCCAAGAAAAAAAAAATAGTAGAAAAAAAACAGTGGAGTGCGCAGCATGCCTCAGTCTGTAATGATAGGTCTCCCAAACCCGCCCACGCCCCGGTCCGCAACGAAGCGCCGACCCTGCCGCGTTCAATACCAAGATGGTACTAAACGCATCAGGGCCCAACGCTCCGCTAGCAGAACGGCACGCAAGTAGGCTGTAGAGAAACCCACCATTGTCAACGAGTTATGACATTGCAGGTACATTGTAAATTATGCACCAAATACAATCCCACAACTCGCCAATCACATAAACCGAAACATGCAGCCCACTACCAATCAACCCCCCAACCCCCAACCTACCTATACGGACCCTTACTGCCGCACTCAGAGACGTCGATTAACTTTAATGAGTATTTAATGTCAAAAGTTTTCATTCAAATCTAGACCATAGACCCGGCAAGAATAGCGACTAGTTTTCAATTGTCATTTTTTGACGTTAAGTACTCATTAGGGTTATTTGACGTCTCTGAGTACGGCAGTTAGTGTAATATTTTTGTAAAATGGTGTGGTTAATAGGAAATAAAAAAGTTTTTTTAATTAATGGGTTTGGACTTTGAGTGTCCAATTCTTTTAAGAATACTAAGGAGAATGACACAATTCTTACCACATCTCTGTAAATGACGGCACGAAGTCTGTTCACGTCCATGTCCTGAAGTAGCCTCTCTGGGTCTTTGACTGGACTAGAGGAGTCTGCGAGGCTAGCCACGACACTCTTTAGGCAGCAGAAAGGAAACACCGTTTTTTAATACATTTAAACAAAATCACCAAATCTATATACACCATCACAACGTTTTCTTGAGGTGTCTTTATCCTATTTTTTTAACAAGGATTATTGGGACACTCAACTGTGTCAGACAATAAACGAACATCAAAATCACGCAACTATACACCACGAAATACCAGGATGCCATAATCTCATGCGAATGAACCCAGGTTCCTGATTTCAACACATCCATCCTTTAGTAAATGTGAGAGAACGAGACGAATATACACCCTGATACCTGGCGGTCGAAGTTACACGGTTTCTACGGAACTAATGGGGCTGGTGAATGTGTTTATGTAATTAATACATAAGAAATAAATAACAAAACTAAAAAAATACTATTAAAAAATGAACACTAAATATTTTCATAAAGCATTTAAAACAATACTATTATAACAACATTGATTAATTTATATAGCTTAAAAAATGTTTACACAGTACACTGTAAAAAAACATTCAGAAATGAGAAATTTTCAAAACCCTACAAAATGCATCTCTACGAAATTGTGTCTTGTAACAATGTTATTGATAGTAAGTAGTTAGTTGTAAGTTAGTTTTTGTCAAAGACTACTTTAAAAGTTGCATGCAAGAAGGAAGAAATATTACAACAAAAAGTTTGTGTGAATTCCCAATAGGTGAGCAATGCAGGGTGAACAAATGTAATTTTTAAGATGTAATTAAGACGTCTCAGTTACATCTTATCTACCAGGTTCACATAAGTTTATTGGAGTTGCCGAAAGCCATCGCTCTGTATTCCTTGAAAAAAGCTACGTCTTAAATAACAGACTGTTGCTAACAAAAAGTGACACACTGTCAACATAAAAAGTGGGATTAAATTTATCTAACCGATAATATATCAATTAGTGTGAATCGGGGGACCAGGACTTTATAAACGCGTGCAAGTAAGCGACCGGTACTCAAGACGGTGTGAAAGAAAAGAATGGTAGCATGGAGTGCCATAACGTCCTCTAAAACTGCGTGAAAGAGACAGAAACACGGAGTCGACACGCTAGTAAAAAAAAGGGATGCATCGTGGGCTACATCCGAGACCCCCGTAGAGATATTTTGTAGGTTGATGGAACTGAAATGAGTGTATTTTGAGACTATAGGGCTAGGGACGGCTGGTTCCCAGCAGTGGGGATACCAGGCAGATGATACCGAGTTTGTTAAGTGATTAGTTGGTAGCGGAGCGGGCGCAGGGCGGGCGGCTGTTACCTTGGCGTCGGGCTCGTCGCTGGGGCGGGCGGCGCGCGCGGCGGCGTACCGCTGCCGCTCCTTGCACTCGAGACAATTGCGCACCGCGCACGTGCACACCTACGACACACGCTAGCGCTGCTACACTACACCACCGACTTCCGATGCGACACTCGGTTGCCCGACCCTTGTCAAGCTATACTCCCCTGGTAATCGAGTCAGTGGAGCGAACGGATAAATTTATATCCAAACAAAATACGTTTTCATTAGGTCTTTAAGGCCGTGTGTCGATTCGAAAGTATGGCGGTCTATAAATTAGAAGTTATCTATGGCTATAACAGAAGTATTAACAAGTAATGTGTACTACAGTAGTTGTTCTATACTATAGTTCACTATCGATGTATACTATTGCTGGACTATGTATAAGTAGAAAGTAAACGAAACTCATCTCTCTATGCATCCAAGTCAAACAAGAGGTTCTGAAATGTAAGCTCTCTACACCTTCAGCTGAGTATAGAGAGATCTAAATGAATATAGACAATCAAACTCCAACATACTGAAGTATATTTTTAAATAATAAAAAAGAAAAATATTATTTGAGATATTTTGTGGAAACTTGATGTAAAGCTGTGCATCTTATCGACAAACAAGTTATCAAATACATTATTTTTCAAATTTATGAAACTCAAATAATAACTCAAATAAAAGCCAACACTTTGACGAGAATAATAATATAAAGCACTTTACATATTTACAAGCAGCTGAATTGTATCTATTATTTCTATAGAATTTCGTGTGTTACTAGCATTATACATTACACCAATCCACAAAATCTCCCAAATGTTTCAATTAAAATACATCCCACTACTCGTCCCACTCACCAGCCTAAGACACTGCCTGAGAATGCCCCCGCTGGACATGTTCTTTTCGGCTTCAAGCTCAGCGAAGTTCAGGGCGCTGGCGAATATTAGGACGTCCGCCATGCTAACCAGCCGCTGGAGAAAGGTGACCGCCACCTCTACCGGCATGCCTTGCGTCGGCTCTATCACGTCGAGCTCATTCTGCAAGATAATAGTATAAATGATTACAAGATATAGTATAAATGATTATGTAATTGTTGCGGCGTCCAGCCTCCATGGTTGAGTCTATGGCCGGCGACTTGACAAGACATAGAACTGACTGACGGGACTAAGAAAGAAAAGACGATTTTTGACTACGACTCGACCAAGACGGTGTGATCCGATAAAAATAGTGGTTTCATTCAAATAATCCCTCTCTGACGACAAGACCGAACAGTAATATTATGTTAAAACTATATGTATTACTATAAATTAAAATGTATCCCGCCGGTGCGGTGTGGTGGAAAGCGACTAAGGGTTAACTGCCGCACTCAGAGACGTCAAATAACGTTAATGAGTACTCAATGTCAAAATATGACAATTCAAAATTAGTCTCTATTCTTGCCGGGTCTGTGGTCTAGATTTATATAAAATTTTTTGACGTTAAATACTCATTAAAGTTAATTGACGTCTCTGAGTGCGGCAGTAAGACAGCGATGGGTAATGAGCAGCAGCGTTCCTCTAATGCCACCTTGCAATATACTGCGATTTTGCCCGATCGATTTTTTGCCGAATCGTGCCGGATTAATGGCAATAGGGCCAATAGGCTCGCCACTACATCGCCATTACATGGGAGCTAACATAATTCACCTGTAATTCACCTATGCCTACCCCTTCGGGGATAAATAGGCGTGATTTGTATAGGATTACTTAAAAATTTAAGTATTAGAAAACGTCAAACAAAGATTAATGAAATAGGTAAAGTCGTTCTGAATTTATGGAGTAACCAAGGGTAACAGTAGGGATACATTTTTATATAATTACATAGATATAGGTCAAATCGTAGTACCCGAAAATACACAAAACGGGATCAGCAATTCCTCGTAGCAAAACGCCATAAAACTACCAGGCTCGCATAAAATCACAGAAGTAACACAATAGCGCGCAATTGTAGTTACGAGGGGTGAATTTGTAAGCGACCCCGTAGCAAAAATTTAGGGGTGGTCGATATATATGGGTAAATGTGAAACCTATTCTTTAGTCCATAAAGGTTGGAATTACAGAACAAATTATTATAGCAGTTCCCAATGAGAAAGAGTACATTTACAAGAATAGTAGATTTTCCATCAAGTGGACAAAACAAATCATTTTTGTCCGAGACTTTTAGCAATGTCGAGGATAAAAATGGTTTTGTGGACGAGTTAGAAACTCTGCTTTTCACTTCGATTGCGAGGAAATAAAACAGTAGTTTATCATCACATTTCTTAAAATTAAAATTAAAATTAGTACAGTTTTGAATACTGAAGGAAATTGTTTTTTTTTTTAGTTTTAAAATTCTCCCTATATTTAAGGGAAGGCAAAGGGTCTTGCCCATACAGCCAAGTCTTTAGTGTATATTTTATCTGTAGTCTTATGAAATAATGAGTGGGTGAAATGTATGAATGAAATGAATTTTACGTTAAAATATGGGTGTCACATATTTTAACGCATCTAGGGAGTGCTTGGCGCGAATTGAATGGTAACAGAGTTCATGATGGTGACTGATGAAATGGATAAAACCACTTTTTATTGTGATCTTCACCACAACATCACACACATCATAAGACTTGTTTTCAATGATTCTGCATAATTGCACATCAACACGGATGCTTGTGCATCAAAATAACACCACTTTCACTGCACAAAATCCACTCTGTAACAATTTTTAAATTAGTGAAAATAAATCTGACTGACACCACGAAACGCGCCAAACACTCCGGAAATTGTTTTTCCCATTGAGGCATTAGGCTTGGGCTGCAGACCTATACAGTCAAGTATTAAATTAATTTTGAAATAATAATTTTCTTATATTATTTTAATAACCTACCGGTGCGGTACTTGAATTAAAATTTTAATATCTTTTATCTTAAAAACACATTAGGCAAATAAATTTTAGTAAATATTATAAAATAACAAAATTCTATCTCTGAATTTCTCATTGTATTTGGCTGCATGGCTCATTTTCTTTGCCTTAATATAGACACATTTATGAGTAGATATGTTAATGCTCTAGAGCACAAAAGTCGATTTTGTGCAGCCTTTATCCTGCACAAATAAGCACTTTCAGAGAATTATTTTCTATGGCTAGTTTAATTTTGCGAACGTTCGTCTGGTACAGAAAAATATACAATTACATACATACATAAATGACGCCGATTTATCAGAGTTATTGGTACAGCCATGTAGGCACATGTGAATTAACACGCACGTTTCGCCAATTGTGTTATGTAATAGGGGGCAGGCTTATTGCCAACTATCAGCCACTTAATCGCAATACATTGCTAGGTGATATAAGAGGAGCATTTCTGCCCAAAACTTTTAGCTGTCTTAGCTCAGTCGCCTTGTACAACACCCAAGTGATTGGGGGTGGTGATAATAACTGTATTCCGCTCTGCCTCTCGCTCTGCCTTTCAAATACAGTATTAGAAAATTGTTTCTAATTGACTTTTTGTAATCTAAAGTAGAGCGATTTTATGGTAATAGAATAATTGATTATATAATGGAAATAGAAGAAGAAACTAAAGGTTTATTGAGACAACAAAACAAACAAATATATCAAATATGCTGAATACTTGTCTTGAGACAAGTAGACTGTACATATTTACATAAATTAGACGTTATGTCAATTGTCATACATTTTAGTAGTGGTAAGTTTAATAATAGGTAAAGAAGGCGCTGATTACGAGCTGTCTCAATCTCACTATCGTTTTCTCCTGTAAGTTTCATAATGTAAGTAATGTTTTGTTTGAATGAAAAAAAAATGCATGGTCCTTCGAGCCAGATAATAAAATAAACTCTATTTACAACTAATAAAGAGCGTGAGTTTTTTTAAGCATAAAATGATGAAATCTATTTATTCAGTTAAGTATTTTTCTAAAAAAAGAACTAAAACTGGAATAGCCATACCAGGCTGCCATGACTAGGCAGTGAGTGGACTTACGTTGGGCGAGGTGGCGGACGCGAGGAGGGGCAGCAGGCCGCCGCACGCGATGATGAGGTTGTCGGCCAGCTGGCTGATCAGGTGCACCGTGTTCACCACGAAGATGGCGTTCTCGCTGCTGTTCACGAAGTCGATCACGGACTTGGACGAGTGACTCCGCCACACCTGGATACGGGCCAATCGCGTAAAGGGTCTGTACAGGGCCGCCTATTCGAACGAATAGAATACAAATGCTAATTTTTGACGGCTCCTCTTTGATTTGACACGACGGGCGCCATGTTGTTTTCTCTGTGATAC